>VXBI01001671.1:593878-766779 GCA_013397375.1 Toxostoma redivivum
TTTTTTTGCTTTGGGCTTCAAAAATTCTCTATTGTAGGTAAGTTAAAGCCATGTCACAAGAGGGCTTTGCTTCCCCCCATTATTCCTCATTTATCCTTATGCCAGATCCCAGCTGTTCCACAGGTGAAATCAGACAGAACTGTGCATAATGTACAATGGGACTCAAAAGGAGGTTTTATACTTAAGTTCCTTCTGTTTTCTGAAAACTTTGGAGTTTAACAGCCATAATTTCAATATTCTCTGCTTTTCTTTCAGGAAGTGAGCTTGATTAGAGGGCTTCTAAATTAATGTCAGCAGGGTGCATTGTGCAAGTGAAACCTGACCCCTTTAGAGCACAAGGGATGTTTTAAATAGAATGGTTGCCATTTTTTTCCCCTCAGATGGAGAAACCTCAGTTTCTTCTCAAGTATTCTTGGTGAAGAATTAGTGCTTCTAAACTCCTAGAAGGAAGATTTCAGAAAGCATTAAAATTATTTATGTTGGTATTACAAGAACCCCCCTGCTCCCTTGGAAAAGAACCAAAACAAAACCCTAAAAATCAAACCAGCAATGTACCTAGCTGTAGAAATAAGAAGAGACCACCTTTGTACCTGGGCTGGATTTTTGGGTCTTTCCTGAAGGTTCTTACGGGAATGTTGATTTGGCTATTGTTAATTTTTTAAAAAAAGAAATGAACAAATGCTGTTAGTTTTGAGGAACCAGTGACAGGCCTAAGTTTACCTCAGTCTTGTGTGGAACAATTTGTGGTTAGGATGGGGAAGGAGGATGAACCAAATATATGTGAAAGCTGCAAGCACTCAGAGAGTTTGGGATGCTGAGTTAGTTCTGATAAAAAAAAAAAAAAGTGGAATTCCTCTTTAATATTTGTGTAACAAGCAGGTTTAGGGAGTATATTATGCTACACAAAGGCAGGGGAGAAAAACCTCTGCCACTTTTCTTCTTGGATGTGAGCCAACTTTAAAAAAGCAAAAATAGAATAAAATCCTATTATTAGTGTAACAGATCATGATTGATAGTTGTTATGGCTAGAAATTGGTTTTAAGCACTGTGTTTTGGAACAGCCTGAGCAATATTATAGGCTTTTACTTAACATGTCTCTCTTAAAATCTTGTTTCTGCTCTCACAGTCTTTCAACCATGCAAAGAGATATATTTGGACAATGTGTCTATTTTTTATCTGTTTGAAATAAGATTCACTTTACTGTTCAATAATCAGCCCTCTTTTTTTCCCTCGGAATCTACTGTTTGTTATTTGTGTAGTTCTAAACTGCTTCATAGCAGCCAGAAAACCATAATGAAACAGAAAATAAAAACTGATGATGAAGAAAAAAAAATTTGTAAATATTTTTGAAGTTGTGGTAAAAAACTGTATTTAATTCCTTGAATGGAGTATTTGAGCATGATATTAGGTTTTAAAGGTTTTAAGTAAAATTTGGAGAGAATATTTTTTAATTAAAAATGAGGTAATATGAGGGAAAAGGAAGTTGAAATAGATGTTGCACTCAGAGTTGTGGTCAATGGCTTGATGTCCAAGGGGAGACGAGTGACGAGGTGTTTCCTCAGGGGTTGGTGTTGGGGTGACAGCTTGGTTGGTGATGTTGGATTGAGGGCACCCTCAGCAAGTTTGCTGGTGACACACTGGAGGGAAGAGCTGCCATGCAGAGGGACTTGGACATGTGTCAGAAACGGGCCAGTGAGAACCTCATGAAGTCCAGCAAGGCCAAGTGCAAGGTCTGCACATGTGCTGGGGCAATCCCAAGCACAGATCCAGGCTGGGAGATAACAGATGGAGAGCAGCCCTGCCCAGAAGGACCTGGGGATGCTGGTGGGTGAGGCTGGGCATGCCCCAGCCGTGGCACTCCCAGCCCAGAAATCCAAATCTGTCCTGGGCTACATCCAGCACTGTGGGCAGCAGGGGAGGGAGGGAGGGAGGGAGGGAGGGAATTCTTCCTCTCTGCTATGGTGAGACCCACCTGGAGCTCTGTGTCCACCTCTGGAGTCCCCAGCACAGGAAGGACATGGAGCTGTTAGTAAAAGACAAGGAATATATTCGAGCCTGTGTTTTGGTAGTGGTTGGGTGAGAACTTCGTGAAAATTAGGGAGGCAGGAAGATGAAATCCAAATGCCAGGCTGTAGGAAGAGTAAGAACCCAGAAAATCCAGAGCCTTTCAATGCCTTCCCATGTGAATCTTTATGCACAACGTTAATTCTTGTTACAGTGGAATGAGTTCTTGAGTCAGTGGCAGGTAAACTGAGCAGTTTGAAATCCCAAATAAAAAGAGATACCTGTCAACCTGCTAAGAATTTTTTGCCTTTGTAAAGTAAACAGAAATCAAAGTTAGGGAAACAAAAATGAAAAAGTAGGAACTTTAGATTTAACAGTAGTAAAGATGCTTAGAGGTTATTCACTATTGCTGCTGTGAAACAAGCTTTATTGAATTGTTGTGTTTGGAAAATATTACTTTAAAAATAACATACCAACTTCTAAGGTCAGGCAGGCTAAACAAAATATTTTTAAAATTGATTTATCAAGTAACTGTCAAGTTCTTAGGGAAAAAACACAGAATTAAAAAGAATAGCAACCTCATAGGTGGAAACCAACAAAATGCTACATCCAAATAATTGAGTAAGTTTCCATGAGAGAAATACTGTCTGGAAATATGCTTCTTGTGTTTTAATTGCCCTGTCGGAGAAGATGATCTCATTAAGGTTTGTTTCCCATATTAAAATCCATGCTTGGGTCCTGTAAGTGATTCCATACATCATCTATTTGTATTATCGTTTACTAAATATCTGAGTTGGTTTCAAATTCGTATTATGGACAAAAGGTTGCAGTAAATGTTGAATCTGATCATATGGGTATACTGTCCTTTGAAAATTTCTGGAAGCAAATTTTATTTTGCTGCTTTAATATGTTTGAAGTCCAAATTAATCTTACACCTAGATTAGCATTACTGGGATGTGATAATGGATTAAGTACTGATCTTTTCTGCCCCCTGTTTCATCAGCTGCTTTCTTCTGCAGGAGTGGTAATTGCTTTGGAATGGAAATCTTCAAATAGTATTTCAGTTGATAAAGATTTGTGCAATATCCATGCAGATATTCGTTTGCATTAAAAAGGATTTTTCTACTATTTATTTTGACACATGTTAAATAGTGTAAGAGATATCAGAATGTGAATCATAATTCCTTAAAGAACTCATGTAATAGCCGTATGAGTCGTCTTCCAGAAATAAAAAATCATAACATGGAGATCAGCTCATGAAAATATTAAAGTAAAAATATGAATATCAAAAAAGAACTAGAACACTTATCCTACAAAATACCTAATGTCACAGGACTGACAACATACAAAGTAGAACTATGATAAGGGGACAATGTGCAGTATTAGCTCCATGAGAAAAATACAAACGTTAGTACTAACAATACAAGAAAACTGTTAATGTTACTAATGTGAATAAGGTCTCCTGTGTTTTGATACAGGTAAAAATTCGTCTGTACTATTTTGATCTCAACCATTAAAAGACAAAGCTGTCAATCTGATGGAGTTTCAAATTGAAACATAACATAATTCCGATTTTGGAGTTCATATAGAAACACAAGTCAGCTTTCAACTTCAGATGAATTCACCAGGGCAGGCAAGTGTTAAGAAGGTTAATTAAGCTAATGTAAGTAAGGCTTTTAATGGACTTGCAGCTGTGCACGTGGCCACCTACTGCATCTGACTGAGATGGAGCAGCTTTGTGTCCTGTCCTTATCCAGTCAATAATTTGATCACTGCCCAGTTTGCAGACAGTTTGAGAATTCACTGAGAAATAAGACCATTTATGCTGTTCCTCAAGGGCAGTCTTGAAACAATGGGAAAAACTCAGTTGCAATATTTAAGGGCAGCCAATGTGCCACTGAAGTTGCAATAGTAACTCCAGGTTGCAGGGAGGAGATTAAAACTTTACTAACAGTGAAATAGTAAATATGATCACTTGCTAAAAACAACTTGAACTTTCAACAGAGAAAAGGCATACTTTTACAAGAAATTGATTTTTGGACATGGGAGGTTGCATTCTGATGCACAAGACATAATAACAAGCTAATACTAAAAGAAAAGCAGGATGCTGGACAAAGTAGAACTTTCTCCAAAGTACATAGAATTATAATTTTAATTTTTACATGTAATACAAGATGCTGATGCATTAACAACACTGCCAGCAATCAGAGCTAGATCTGAAATAATCCTTTCTCAGTTAAGAAAGATTGCATCTTCATCTCCAGAAGCTGTTCGGGAGAGCCCTGTCACTCTCCTCCTGTTGCAGCATTTAATGGTGGAGATTAATCAGCCAGTGTACTTCAAAGTCCATAACATAAGTAAGTACAATATGAAATTTAATAACCAAGTCAAAATTCAAGTAGATATTTTCACAGATTATAATAAAGGTACTAATTCCTTTTTCAATGGTGAAAACGTCAGTAATTAGAGATGCAAAAACCTGAAGTAACAGCTCATAATATGGCAGTCAAATGACAGAGCCTTTGGATTCTTGGTAGCTCTTCCTTCTCCTGGAAAAAATCCTGATCCACAGTGTCTTCAGGAGTTTGATTCCTACTCCTGGAGTACATCCTCTTGTGAAAAGATGTGTTGATTTAGCTCCATCCATCCCAAATGACACATTTGTGGCATAAGAAGTATTTCAGCTGAGACTTCTATGTGTCAGCAGCAGATGGATCCTTCTGTAGTCCTCATTTGCTGGAAATTGGGGCTGAGTCTTGCAGCAAATCTTTCAGAAGTAAACTGTAGTGCAGTAGAATAATGGAGTGGAATAAAAAGCCAAAAAGGTTGATTGTACTAAAGAGGATTCACTGAAGGTGGGCCATAAAACAAACAAAAAAGTGCTCCCACAGAAAATGGCAATGGCAGCCGTACAATCAGATAATAAAGGAATCCTACCATGAAGACAAAAAAGCCAAAAACAATTAAGCCCCCCCAGAGAATCAAACTAACCAGAAAACAAAAAGCAAACAGGCTTAGGACAGGGAGACACAGGCATATAGCAGCAGCCATGTTGCCACTGAAAGAATCCTGTGCTTAAGCAGATTAGGAAAATTCCTCTTGCCCTAAGCTTTCACAGTCTGCCTGCTATATATATTGTAGGCTGTTTTTGTATGCCTCCATAAATTGCACATCTAGAAAATGCATTCCAGAAACCTGTGGCTTTCAAGCCTTTTGTTTTCCAAAGAAAGAAGTTAGTTGTAAAAGAAGGTGTTGGAAATAATACTGTAATCTGTGGTGCATAGGAACCAAAGTTGCTCTTGTGGTGTCTGAAATTTGTATATATACAAATGAAAATGTGTGACCTTTCCATTTATCCCAGGAAAACAGAATTTCTTTGTGTCTGTGTATTCATAGAAATTGTGTGTATGTATGAAATAATGTATATACACTGTCCAATTGTATCTCTTTAGGACCACAGAGAATTTAGGCACTTCATTGCTACTGTTTTACAAGCATAATCATCTGAAAATCAGGAACTTTTCGTTTCCATTTTGAGAACACATGTATTTGTATGCAGCATTTCTTGTGTTAGCATTGTCTTTTGTTCTGAGTAGCTTTCCTTCTGTGGCAATTCTTCCCCCAATTAGGGGACTGTCCTCACTGCAGCCAAAGACTTCTTTTGCTGGAATGATGGCTGCCAAAATTTGAATATTCATATCAGATAAAGAGGAGGCACTCCTTGCTGAGCTGTGGAAGGCAATGCTGTCACACTGCAGGTGTTTGAAGATACCTCTCTTCCTTTGGCTAGAAAGACAAGTTATTTCCTTTCTTATGAAAACTTGTTTGGTGGTGGTTGGAGGGTTTTTTCTAGTTTTAGGTTCAAGTATGTATTCCATAAGAAAATGAATTTCAAGAATAGTAGCAAGCTGTCTTGGCCAGGAGTCTGGGATTTTTCTTTGTGAATGACATGCCCAGAACCAGACATGGCATCATAGCTGCTGATGTGCTTCTGATTGAGCTAATGCCATTATAATAATTTTCATATTATGTTCCATCCCGTTCTTGATGCTGCCTAACAACCTTTTATTTGCCTTTTATTCCCCAATTACAGCTGTCCACTGTCTTCACAGTTTGTCCTCTGTCCTTTTTCAAATTAGTGCTAGTTTGGCTGTATGTGGGTGTGTGAGTAGTTAGTTGTGGATATCCTGGTTCTGGCCTTGTGTTGACCACTCACCTGATAAATTCCTCACACTGCCAGATTTACAGGAAGTCCACATTTGTTTCTGTGCAGTATCTGCTATTGCAGTGTATGCTGGAATTAAGTTAGGAAAACTCAATCTAAATGGAAAACTCAAAACTCAAACTTCTGTCTAACAAAATAACAACACACTTTTGAACTTCTGCCTTGGTTGTTTGGTTTTTTTTTTTTTTTTTTTGTTTTTTTTTTTTGTTTTTTTTTAGTTCTATATGTAAGATTTCTGACACACCTACAACATCAGCCACTTTTCTGCCTGATCATCTGGAATACTGAAAATGCCTAACCTGTTCAGAGATGCAGGAATGAAAGGAAAAGAAATTTCTAATTTGTATGTGGAACAGGGGACAACAAAAGGGTTGGCTGTCATCAGCAAAGAGAGAATGTCTCAAGTCAGCATTTAAGAAGAAGCCCATAAACTCAATAAACCAAACTTGCTTTTGGATAAATCTCATCTATTTCTAACTTACTTAATAAGAATAGAGTGGGAAGAGAGTAAGTTTAATCACTGCTTAAAGGAGAAGCTCAATTAGCATCAGGTTCCAATACCTAACATATTGTTAAACATAAGATACAGGTAAAAATCTGGTGTCCAAGTGAAGGGTTCTTCAGTTTTTGCAGAGAATGCAGACCACATGATGGAGCAGGTCTTCAGTGTGTTCATGTGTGTGGTTGAGGGACCTCTCAGCACTAAGAGCCCAGGTTTGCTTTTAAAGTAACTGAACTGGACAAAGTTAGTGGAGAGGATCAGAGGTGAGACCCGCAGGACACGACAGGGACACCACCCCTCTGCACTGCTGCTGAGGATGGACCTGACCTTTTGGATGAGATCCACCTTCCAGGCAGTGTCATTGTAGCCTTCTGTACTGAGGAGGCCTCTGCAGCAGAGATGATATCCGCAAGGACAAGCTGATTGTGATAGTGGGTGATTTGTGAATAAATGCAGTTAACTTAGTTTTTGTGTGAGAGGTTCAAGGAGGGATGCTTAACTTGAGGTTGCCAAGTGGGCCATTGAAATAGAAGATTTCTGTGCTAACATTCTCTGTAACACCTGCCAGTTCTACGTATGAGAATCTGTACACAAGAGATTAGCAGCCCACATGTGTGGACAACATAATGGAGTAAAAGGAAGGAATTAGATGTGGTGAGAGCTGATCAACTCTTTGGGACCAAAGGCTTCTGCCTAGGAGGAACACTGCACCCCAGTAAAGACAGAATCATGCTGTGGGCACTAAAAAGGAATGTAGAAGGCTGAGGACATACCCAAAATACCTCTCTCTGGAGTTCAGATTGGTCTTCTGTTATCCTGGTGGAGCGCTGGTCCAGACTGAAAACTTCCACTGTTGTGACTTGTTCTCACTTTGCAGCTCCCCTGATCTTATTTAATGTTTCCTGATTGTTGCCATTGCCTTGAACTGAGAATTGGTAGCATGGCCGTGGAACTGCATATTTGGCTATTACAGGCTGGGTTTCTTGCCCAAAGAGATTCTGTGATGCATTTTTCTGTAATATTCCTATTCTGATAAATTTAATCTGCAGAGCATCTTCCCTGCTCCCACAGCTTAATCCATCAATCCTGATAAGTAAATACTGACAACACTATCCCATAGATTATCCTCCTGTGGGCAGGTGTGGGATGCCTATTACAGAGGGTGGCTGTTTGATGCCAAATATACTTTTGTTTTATTTTTTGGGCTTCTAGAATTAATGTAGAAACACTGGTAAATTCTGCTTTGCTTTATGCCTACTATTGCACATGGTAGCTCCCTGGCATTGTAGACAGATTCATTTCCCTTTCCTGTTTCTTGCTATTATATTGTTTATTTGCCTGTTGCCTTTTTGAGCCCCTTTTTTGCTCCCTGCCTTTCCCAGGCTCTAGAGACTTATTTGCTTTGATAGGAATACCTGAATCTGTGAAGCAAAAACCTTCTAGGCATGAAGGAAGCCATAGATGGAGATGTTCAGACACTACCATGAACCTCATTACCCACCTTTTCCATTGAAATTAATGGACGTTTGTGTAGTTAGGTTCCAATATTGTTTTGAAAATAATATTATTTTGGTCAGTCATTTGCTTTAATAGTTTCTGGGTCTGAACAGGCAGTGGAGTGCTATTTAAGTACATTGAAATTAGGAAAACTTAAAGTATTAAGATTGAAAATAAGGTTTTGCTCTCTTCAGTATGGTAATTCTACAAATAATTCTTTCAAGTTTGTATAAAAGTACAGATTCTGCTTCCTAGAACCAGCACACATTTAAATGCTCTATCCATTTGCATTTAATGTTAAACTTGGGTAGAGAGGCTATAAATATTCAATTAGAATAAAATGAAAATGGGAAAATGAAAAGAATATTTTATTAATCTATAATGTCTATTGATTTTTAAATAAGTAGGCATAATGTCTATTGATTTTATTTTTTTTAAGCAGGCTGTACATAGCAATTTAAGCACTCTGGACATAAATGCTGGGCAGCTTCTTAGAGCTTCAAGGCAGGGAGGGAACATGACTTGAGTTGCTTTGCCTTCATCTGAAAAATAACCCAACTCCATGTTAACAAAGCAATGGACTTCCCCAGGGGCTTACCTAGTAAGACACCAGACTCACTACATCTGAAAAACTGCTTTTAAATATTTTTGTTGCCCAATCACTGATAGTTCTTGTGTCCAGGTGAGCAATCCTAGGATTTTTCTTAAGTAAATACTAACCTGACTTTTAAATTTGTTTCTGAGATAAATACTTCTATAATAGTAAGTGACGGGCAGAAAAGAAATATTCCTGATTTAAGAAGCTACTGTAGAAATTAAAAACAGTGAAAATAAAGTGGGACCTGTGATACACCTTTTTTTTAATTTAAAAAAAAAATCATGTAAGTGAGAAAAGATAATTTGAGACTTAGCACATATGTAAATCTGGACTGAACTTGGTTTCTTTTGGGTGTATGTGTGTTAGAGAAAGCCCCCTATAGCCAGTCACCTGTAATTCTTTGACTAGATGGTGGGTTTGCTTTCTGGTGTTAAAATTCTCGTTTCAACAAATACGAAGTCAGCATTAAAAATGAATCTTTATATCTCCAAGGCTTCTTTTCTCCTAGGCAGACTGAAATGCTTAAAATACAGTGGTGAGTTTGGAGCAACGTTGCAGCTCCAAGATTAGGATTTAAATGGGAATCACCAGCTTGCCTTTTCTTTGCTGTACTTTTTACTTTGTGAGAAATGGAAGAGTGAAATATGTTAAAAGAGCTTTGAACCTGTTGTAGTCAGACCACCTTGGAACTATTTTATCAGTTTCTAAACTGTTTTATTGAAATGAAAATTATCAGTTATCACAGAATTAAAATTTGGAGGAGGATAATTGAAATTAATTCAATTTTTGTGTATGCATGGAATGGTTTTGCAGGATCACTTTTATGCTTTCACTAATCCTTTGTTCCGGATGCTGAAGTTGCACTTCTGTTATGAGAATTTGGGAGTACAGCTTGTGGTAGCACTGCCTGAGAGAAAATGTTGTGGAAATAGGGATCAAGGAGTTAAACATCAAAGGGAAATAAACCAAGAATTTTCTTGATGAAGAAGATGAGTTACCATATCAAGGAGCATGGTGGATGGCTGCTGCCACGAAATGAAACCTTGAGTCATTCTTTGAAAGCTATTTAGGTTAGTTCTTCACAGATGGTCACTAAACTTCCATCTTTTTGTTATTTCTTTGCAGTTTAGTCCCTTTCAAACAAAAATGTAACAAGTTCAATGAAAAGTCTCATAAGGTTTTTTCTTTTCATTAGTTATCATCATAAGAATTGTTTTATTGTCCACAGCAAACATTCTTTGTATCGAAGTCCTCTAATGCACATAGCAGCACGTCAAAATTGTAACTTCTACTCTGAAAAAAGCTGTTGAGTTGGGGCTGATGGTTAGTGAGGTGGGATAGACAAAAGAAAATTACAACAAAACGTCAAAAACAACAGTGGGAAAGCTTGTGCAGAGGTATAGACCTGGTTTTTAGGTGCTCACACTACTTTTGTACTTAAATGTTTTGAAGTTT
Organism: Toxostoma redivivum; assembly: GCA_013397375.1. Classification (NCBI taxonomy): domain Eukaryota; kingdom Metazoa; phylum Chordata; class Aves; order Passeriformes; family Mimidae; genus Toxostoma; species Toxostoma redivivum. Next base: position 604,160 of record VXBI01001671.1, read on the forward strand.
TTTGCCTGTTAGATAGTTTGCAGTTTCCATGCTGCTTTTTCTTTCCAGTATGAGTAGCTTTTTTTGGTAGCTTTTATGAAATATGTATCAGAGGAGCAGAGGCTTTGGTTCTTGTATTCGAGTTCTCCTATAGTACATTACAGACATCGAGTTAAAAACATTGTATTAAAGACTTTTTGTCTCCCCAGAAGCTATTCTGAGCTGAATGCTTTAATCATGCATTGAATTCAACCTGAAAATGTGAACAAGGCCATTGATTAGACCTGCAGTTTTGAGACCTGTCAAGTTGAGGAAAAACCCCTTCCCAAATCCTCTTTGAAGAAAGAGACTGTTCAGTGACAATTGGTGATGAATTTTCAGGTCTTGCGAAGTCTTTGGAAATTTTTTCTGTACCCATAAATGCAAACAGGAATATACCTTAAAACCTGACTTTGAAGCCAACAGCTGACTTAAAAAAAACCTTGCAGTTTCTTCTAAAAGAGATAGAGGATGAAGAGAAATGTACAAAAGAGAAATTACAGTACAGAGAGTACTGAGTACCTGCAAGGCTTTTCCTGGTGATGAAGTCAATGTTTGTTCTAATTTGAAGTATGCTAAAGGACAGAAGGCAGAAGTTTTAGATATTGATTAATATCTTTTGTCTTGACATATTTTCAAGAGAGTCCATATTTATAATTTAAATGCAGCAGAAAGAGAATCCTAGCCAGAACATGTCTTTGTAATAGAATCAGCTGTTTCTGTCAGTCCATTACAGAGCACACTAATCGCCCATCAGAGCTAAAAGTCATTAGGCACAGTCTGCACTTTCTCAAATCTGTGCTTTGGGAGTGAGTGCCTGTATTTTACCACTGCTTTAATTGGGGATGAATTTTCCTTTACTCTGAAACAGATCTCTTGGCACTGAGTAAACCTGAATTTTCCAACTATATTAAATGCAGGGTTGTTCGTAAATAAATCTATAAAAGATGCTTAGATGTATCCTATGTTTTTTCATAGGAGAAATCTGAGTGATCCAAAAACTTCAGTTCTCTTGACATTTGCAAAATTTATGATATACCTGAAGGGCAGGGCTGGATGTGGTTATTTAAAAATATGTCCAGGGATGAGGTTGGCCAGTTTCTGTGGTTCCCAGCTCACCTATCTTTCATTTTGAGAGCAATATATACTGCTTTTGTGAGATGTATTCTGCCTCTTCTAAGCCTGAAGTTTGTCTTACCTACACCAGTAGAAAACTTTCCTCACATTGGGCTTAATCTGTAAATTAATGCTGGGTTTAACCTAGCACCACTTTGCAGTTTCCCATTTTATATTCCACCTTAGAGCATTGTCACACTGTGGAACCCTTGAAGTTAATATTAGATTGTAATTTTAAAATTAGAGTTCAGTTGCTGATTATTATGATTCTCTCTCACCAAAATTGAGAGGACCATTTAATTACTTTTTTCTAATATATTTTTGTCTTTATGATTAATTTAAATATGTCTGAGCAGAAAAAAACCCCACACAACTTGTTTTAAAGTATGTGTTAAAGATGATAGGAAAGTGTGTTCCAATTTAATGTTTTTTTTTCACTGAAATAATTGTTTTTCAGAACTAATAATAAAAAATTGTGGTATAAAGGCTTTGTGTTATAACTGAAATGAGTCATGCTAGGTGTGTAACTACCTTATATATCCAGGGGGTGAATATGTCTGCCTATACACATAATATGTGTAAATGTCAAATATCTGTGGCTTTTACTTTTGGTGTGAAAAAGTATTTATTTTTGGGGAATGAAGCAACAGAGCCCTTTCTTTCATCACGTTTGTCAAGGGTTTATGTTCCAGCGTGGAGCCCAGCAGGTATGAGCAATATTCACTTTTGAGGGCAGAAAGAGAAGTTAAAATTCTTTTGTTTGCTTACAAAGGTGTAAATACTGTCTGGCTCTGATTATTCCAAATTTTCACATGGTGCTCAGCATGTGCATTTCTTCATTAAGTGGATGATGGCCTGTAACTATTCCTTTGCAGAAAATGATCAGAGTACTCTGTCTGTTCCTCCTTCTGTGTTTTTGTGAGAAGCAGTGATTTGAGAGGGGTAGGCTGAAGTGCTTCATGTAGCTTAGCTAAGCAATGGAAAATTACATCTGCTTGTTCTGTAAATAATGTCCAGTCAGAGCAGATGTAATTAACTACTGAACTTAATGGATGCTGTGTGAGGTTACAGATGCTATCAGTCATAAACTAGATGAAGGCCAGCAAGCTTTATTTGCTTGGAATTCCTTTTAGGACTAATTACTAAATATCTTTAAAATTGATTGCTTATACTTTCAATTTCTGAGAGTGTTTTCCCATATCTATGTGGAATGGACTCGATGCAGCTTTAAGGAAGGATGGGAGACACCTTTATTGTTGAGGAACTAACTTCCCTGGAACTTTCTCCCAGACCTTTACTATTAGGAAACCTGGCATTATTTTAGGGCTGGCCAAGCTGTCCAGCTGTCTGGCAACATTGGCCTGACACATTTTTCTTTTTGTCTAAATTAATTGAGAAGTAGACAATTGTAAAGATAAAATTCTGTTGATGTGTCACAAGTCTTTGCCTAACATTGACAAAGCAAATGGGGACATGGGGAGTGCCTCTCAAAAATAACCACCAAATTTAATTTCTGCATGTTTGTTTTCAAACACTTTATAACTGAGGAGTCTGTGAGAAACCAGCCTGACAGACTTTGGACTGGTGGGAGAGACCTGCTGCTGACATTAACACTGAACTGACCATGTGCCTTTTGCTGCTTCAGTTATGGTATTGAAGAATGTCTAATTTATCTTAATATAATATAATATAATACCAATGCATTTCAATGTAATTTTGGGGGTAACCTTTGATTTTTGTTCATGGTCTGTATTAACAGTGCACTGAATAGATATGAGCTGGTCAGCCAGGCCTGGAGTTTTCATGAGATGCTCATTGTTTTATATAATTTTTATGTAGGATAAACCAGAAAGGTTCTGAACTCATCAAAATTTTGTTGGGCTTGGTTATTAATTTTTAAGGGATATTTAAAGAGTTTTATGAATCAAATTGGTTGTCAGGTAGCTTTGATGACAGTTAATTTGTCTGGAAACAACCTTTTAAGGAGTAGATGTGTATATAGTAGAAATGTCAACTGACTTAATCATAGATTAATATTAGTATGAGCCTACAAGGGAGAGAATAAAACTGAATTTGTTTATTTGTAATGCTCTTGGCATTTTTAGCAGCTGGGACTGTTTCCTTGTGACCATTGCATGCCCAGTCTTGAAGGAATTTTTGGTGCAAGTCAAGACAGAGTAATTTTAAGAGTGGGTTCTAACAATAGCATTGCAGCTGCAGTGCTGTAGGGCTTTGAGTTGAGACTCTTCCCTGCATTTTCTAAAATTTTGCAGAATGTGACCTTTTGACTTAAATTTCTGAAACTGGCGCCGTCTGGCAAAATGAAAGAGAATTTTGAACAGTTGTTCCCATTATTTGGGATGACTGTTTAGTGCTGGGCAGGCTCTTTCACACATCAGGAATCTGCTTCATAACCTTGTAAAACTAGAATTAAGTAATGAGAAAGATTAATGAGCTGTCTAAGCTGTGGCTTTATTACTCTCAGTATTCCTTTGCCTTTAGGCTAATTTGTGCAAAAATATATAAGAAAGATTTGGAGCATGTATTACTGGTGCTATTTCTCAGGTTTTAAAGTATAACCTTTTATTTACAGAGGACTACCATGTGTCTCACTTTTTATTTTGTTGCACACACACATTTTGGGTCACTCCTATTGTTTAATTTGGGGAATAAGATATTATAATGGTTTTCTGGAGCTACTGCTATTGCAATTTATGGATTTTCTGTTAGGACAGTAAATTCATAGTTTTTCTTCTGCTCTGCTGTTTTTTTCTATGCTTCTGCACCACATCTAGGACTCTGGGTTGCAAAATTCAAGCTGTAATATTTAAATTGATTTTTTTCCTGCTAGTGAAATTACACCTTAAAAACATTGTCTCTTGTGCACTCTGTAAAAGTAACTTTGGCAAGTGTACTTGAAGAGGGCTGCTTCTGTGGTTGGTTTTATTTTTTTAGACTTGAGGAAAACAATCAAGTTAATAGTAAATTAGTTTGCTGATGTCTAAGGATTGAACAGCTGAGTTGCTGTAGCCGTGTTATTGTGGCCAGGGCTCTTAGAGGTTGTCTTAATTTTCAGAAACCACTCTGTTTAACCACAGCTGAAAAGCTTGGGATAGAATATAAAACTAAGAATTGTCTTTACTATGGGAAGAAAGAGGCTTCTGCTGGACTGAGGGCATGGAATCAGAGTGACCCTGTGCTCCTGGTCCTGAGAAGCTGAGATAGGAATGAGTGCTGTGGAGGAAATGGGAGCTGGAGGACTGCAGTCACTCATTGTGAGGGTGCCACCCTGCCCTGGCTGCAGTGGCCCCCTAAGCTGTGGCAGCTGTGGAAAAGCTGTGGCTTTTCCTGGGGCTGGGCTTCTTGCTTTCATCCCTTGGGAATGTGGTTTGCACCCATTGTTTTTGTTGTCATTTGCCAGTCCAAGCTATGACGTGTGCTTTCAGTCCCATTTGTTGCCATGAGCAGTGGCTCATGATGTGCACTGTGTAATGTTGTATTTTGGGATGGAAAACATGATGTAATGTACAAAATATGGAGTAGACACTCCAGCTTACTAAAACATGTATATATATTATATATATACACATTGGAGTGGGCACTGAAAATATTCTGAAGAAAGTGTGAATTCTTGCCTGTTTTGAGATGTATTCTGGAATTATTTTAGGTCAAGTAAGAAAAATCCATAATCTTATGGAAAGCCCTGAGGTTAAGTGATATGAAAGGTTAGTGGGAAGCTTCTGGTCACATATATTCTTGACAGGTTAATGCATAGATGTGACCTGGATCCTTAGCTTTGCTTACCAAGGAATAAGTTTCTGTTGCCCAGCCAAAAGGGCTGGTGGGAGAGGGAAAATAATATGCTGTGTTTGAGAATTTTGCTTAAAGTTTAAAGGGCTTTTAGCTTTATTTCCTTCTGCAGTATCTCTAATTTGAAATAAATCCAAAGGCTTTTATTTTGCTGACTAGTAAGGGATTTCTAAACTGAAAAGAAAAGAAAGGCTGGAAGATCTAAAAGCATGAAATGCTTCATTGGCTAATTCATGACCTGTGGTTCAGAAGACTGATATATACTGAATATCTGGAGAAATAGAGCTGCCTGTTAGTTAAACAGCTGAGGGTTTTCCCCCCATTTGGCTTTGTATATTAGAATAGTTGCAAATGGCATTTTTATTGTCATGCAACTTCTGTTGAGGTAGAAAATGAATCGAAACAATAACTTGTACTATGTTTAGGGTAGTACTGGGTGAACAGATACACTGTTGACCATTCTGGTGTCACACATGTTTTTCTGGAGGCTGTGGCACTTTGTCACTGTGAGGATGAGATTTCTTAGGAAAGGGTGGTTTCAGGCAGTTTGGCTGATACTGGGAATATGGGGGGATGCCCTGGGACTAAGCTATCCAAGGCATTTCAGAATTTGTGTGATGGCAGACATAAATTCAGTAGAGTGCAGAGAAAGGTCTGGGAATTAAATCCATGTCCTCTGAATATTTTAAATGGTATTGGCAAGAGGCTGGGTATTAATTTTCTGTATTTTAAGTATCTCTGTAGCTAAGCAGATGATCTAACAGTATGATCCTGAATTTAGTTTCTAAAAAGTCAGTAAATTATAGAAAATATCTGCAGCATATTCCATAGGTTCATCTGACCTTCAGTACAGATACGGTTTTAGTGTTGCTGTTTAAAATTCTTCACTGATGAGTTTGAGAAACAAGTTCAGATGTAATCATTTCTAGACAGAGAAATTGAGAACTGCTGCTTTTAATAACCATTTACAGTGATATGGTAAAAAGAAGGAAATTATTTTTCCTGACAGATTCTGATAGGAGAAAGAAAAGCTTAGCATGGGGCATTTTTTTTTTCTTAATCACCATGAAAAATTCCTTCCTGTTAATCTGATGGATGGATTACAGTTTGTCCTTGCACGGCCAGGTTGTACTTTCCATCAGAATTGGAGATTCCAACCCTCATTATATCATTTCTGTAATGCAAATGGTTATGTATAGAAGGAGATTTAATTAATCCCCTGCTGGTTGGTAGTATACCCTAAAGCAAACAGAGTCAGCAAAGGAAAAAAAAATTAAAACAAGAGTGCATGGTACCAGGTCACTGACTGTCAGTAGAATTTCATCATCTGTGAAATATTAACTTATTAACTGAAATGTATTTACTCTTATAGCTGTAAAAATATTTGTCTATTGTCCCAACTGGTATGAGAGTGAGCTACCTTGCAAGGGAGCCAAGGTCAAAAGCAATCTCAGGAATCATGCTGTCTGCTCTGGCAAAAATATGGAACATCCTGTGTGGTGATGGTTCTCATTTGAATTTGCAAGGACTCCATTTAAGCTGCCATCATTGCAGGCTCCAGCATCCAACTTTGCCTGTGGGTCTGTGCCATATGCGCAGATACATATTCAAGGACAAATTACAAGACTGAGAGAAAGTGACAAATTTGAGTGATGGGTTCCTGTTTTTTCACACTTTTATAACATAACATATCTGCTGGAACGATGTGGGTTGGATTGCAGGTCAATGAACAAATAGATTTCCAGACTTAATTTCCGCTCCATATTGTGTGCACACACACCTATGCAAAAAGCCAGCACTCTTCCTGCTGCCTGAAACATTCCTGTTTGCAGATGCAGTTTCTGTATATAAAAAACCACAACTGAATAAATTTTTCAGCATCTATGTACTAAACAATATGTTTTGAAAACAGAAAAATGATCTTTAAAATGGCTGGTATTTTTTCTCTTAGCCTCCTTGCTGCCTGTTAAATGAGGATTGAGTCTTATTGTGAAATCTCTTCTGCAGTATGATATGGTGTCCAACTGATTTTATAGCCTCATGATTGAGGTGATGAACTTAAGATAAAAGGAGATATAAGGAACTCTTTTGAAGGCAGATATTTGAATTAGCTTTTTGTAAATTCCGTGATGCTGAATTTATTTTCCAAGGTTCCTTTTTAACTGCTTTTCTGAAAATCTGCTGCTTCTTTTGTCATGTAGAGATCAAGTTGCATGTTTAATAATTATGCCTTGAAATGTGGAACTGGTACAAAAAATTAATTTTCAGAACAGTCTGTTCTTGTCATTTGGGTACTGCAAGATTTAATACACTCCTTATTTTTTAGGGTCTGTGAAAGTAGTTCTTTATTTCCACTTCTGAAAGTTCTTTGTGAATAATGTGCACCAATATTTTAAAATATTCTTATGGTATTTAGCACTTCATATAAATCAAATATAAATGTAAGCCTCTGTTTTGAGGGTTATATTGTTGACCTAGAGAGCAGGTGGCATGGAGGCTGGCTGGAGTAATAATGGTAATATAAATATAGCTACTGGCAGCACAAGTGCTCAGGGAGGCAGATGTGCTGTCAGAAGGGGCAGTTTGGAATCTTGCAGGTTCATGTGTTGTTCATCAGAAGGGTGGTCTTTAATGAAAAATGTCCTTCAGGATAAACTAGCATATTGAAAGGATTACAGCTGCACCCTGTAAATAGTGTTTCAGATCAAGTAGTCACAGCTCAGCACTCTTTTATTAGTTACCTCACCTCTTAAAATGTGATTTATTTTTTCAGGATACATGGACATGTAATGCCAAACTCCTTTGTGGTGTGAGTGGAAACCAGTTAAATCATACCACCAACCTCATATTTTACTAACTAAACCACTTATTCTCTACTATAAATGATACTATATATGATTCTGAGTAGACTTTAATAGGGTGCTTGTGAAATACTGTCGGACTTTTCTCTTACATTTTTCGTAATTATTGAATCACTGTTTTTGTAGTGCTTCTTCATATGTTTGAAATCACCCTGTCATTGTAAGATACAAACTCTCAGTTGGTCCCATTTCACACACTGAAGTGTTGAGCTGTCTTAAGACCCAGCTGAGTCTCGACCCTGTGAGTGTGTCCCCATCTCTGAGAGTCATTTTCATTGTCCACTTGATCCCTGGAGATCTGCAGTGTTCTCCTGGCCATCCTCAAATAGGAAATAGCTCAGCAGTTGTGTGCAGTCTGCTCCCTTCTTTCCATCTCCAGGCGTTTTCTCTCTGGGATGTAACTTCTCCATACACAAACTCCCTGGTGATTTGGGAAAAGCAAATCTCAGAATTACACTGCTCATGATTGTGTAATGTCCAGCTCTGGTGCTTTCGCCTTGGCCCCATCGTTCATGGTCTGTTTTGGGGAATTATAGGGGCTATTACCAGCTTTGGAGAGGTAGAAAAGGGCAAAGAGCTGGGAGGGTGCATTGTCATTTCTCCAGAGGACAGGGAAAATGCTGCAGAGGCTGGGACTTGGTGGGCTGTGTGGCTGTTAGGGTTGGTGAAGGGGATTTTAAGACTAACATGAAACGAGGCATAGTGGAACAACAGGTATAAAAATTGATTGTTTTGATTGTGCTCTTTGTTGTCAAGACCACAGTGGTATTAAATGTGAACTACTGCCTATTGATTCCACAGCTGCACTGTGTTTGTCAAGGTGGAGGTGCAGAATGAAGACAATTCCTACATGGATAGGATAATATTTCAATTGCATTGAGATGTCATCTCTAGGACTTTGTTCCTTATTTGGAAACTCAGTTTCCAAGGGATGCTTTCAGGAACAAAGCCCCAGGCAGTCCTCCTCCTAACCTTGCATGCATTTAATCCTGAATTACCTACATTATAGGAAGTATTAAAGGTCATATTGTTTGAGTAAAGCAAGTGTTCCGTAAAGGAAAGGATTTGTCCATTCCTGTTCCTGGACCATGTTTCTTGTGATGTATTTCTGGTAATTACAAGTCATGATTACCAGAGCGGTGCTGCTGCAAGGGAGTGTTCTTTCTTTAAATGACTTAGCTCTAATGACTAGAACAAAGCTTATAAAAATGAACCCTAGAAGTTCAAAAACTAGAAGGTAGTTAGAGAGATTTAAAGGTCACTATTTTGCTTTTTCATCCAGTACTATGAAATTCCAGGGCTTTATACATACATTCTAAAAATTTGTGGGGCTTACTGTGTTGGAGTAAACAGAAATACGTCATTTGAATAGAAAACGTGCCTTTTGCCAAGAGGTGCCATCTTCTTTGAAAAGCATAAATTAAATACAGCTGCTTATATGATGAATGAGATGTATGTGCATATCTAAGTAACACTAGCCACAGAAGCAGAGTAACATGTAATACCTAAATCTTACCTGTTTTTTTGTTCATTTGCAGTAGCAAAAAGGTGTCCTTGCTACGTAGGCTTCACAGTTGGAAACTAATTCTTTCTAACAAATGAGAGTGGAAGAAGAACCTTTTTTAGAATATAAACCACACAACCTGTTATAGATGCTAATGATTTATTATCTTACTCACTTGAAGTGTTTTGATTAGATCTTGACAAGTTTGTCTGACGACAGGAATTTATTTCTCGTTGCTGTAAGCTGTCAGCCTTGCGATAATTCACACTTGGAATTTGCTCGGTACTGTTAAACTGTAATGAAATTTCAAATTATGGAGAACTAATACTTGAAAAGAAAAACGGCATATAAGAGTTATTTATTTATTTATTAGTTGTTAGTAGCTGTAACTTTTTGGGATCTTTAAAAACTTTAAGCTGAATCCCATGTATTACTGATCACACCAGTAACTGCCTGTCAATAACATTGTTAGTCATGTCAGTCGGCATAAACACTGTAGCTACAGATGGGAAAGAGATTACCTTACCAATGTTATGGATTTGATTTTTTTCTATTCATTTTTTTTCCTTCAATATTCAGTGAAAACACTGATTTTTATTTTTTTTTGTTCTTAGAAGGGATGAGAAACACATCCCGTGTATCAGTACCCTGACATGCAGTTGGTATTGGCTGTGCTGGTGCTTGTTGGGCTCAGCCGAAGCGAAGCAGCCGGGGATGAGCACAGCCCGAGCGAGGCTCTGCCCGTGCCGATGTTTTAAGGATAAAAACCCCAGAATCGGGGCCGGGGCGGCGGCCGCGGCTGCCACCTGGCGGTGCCCGGCGGGAGCGCAGCCCCCGCAGCCGGGCGGGGCCGGGCATTGCGGAGTCGGGGGTGGGCAGTGCGGGGGACGCGCTGTGTCAGCCTGAGCAGTGCCGGGGGATGTGCTTTGTCAGCCTGGGCAGTGCCGGGGATGGGCAGTGCGGGGGACGCGCTGTGTCCTGCCTGAGCAGTGCCGGGGGATGCACCGTGTCCAGCCTGGGCAGTGCGGGGGTGGGCAGTGCTGAGGGATGTGCTGTGTCCAGCCTGGGAAGTGCCGGGGGATGCACCGTGTCCAGCAATGCCTGCGTCTGGAGATGCCCCCGGGCTACCGACTGCAATAAAAACCGAAAAATCCCTCGTCTGCCTTTGCTTGTGCTGCTGAAACGCTACTGAGAAGTGAAAGTTGTGTTTGGCCTTGAATTTTTTTGTGATAATACATAACACGACTAATGTATTTGTCTAAAAAAAAACCCCAGATCACCCCCAAAATCCACTCTGTGGCATTAATTCTTCCTTTTGGTGAGAGTGTGAGACCATACCGCAGCAGCTGCAGGCACACCATGTTCCACACTTCTGGAAGTGGTTCGGTCTGATGCTGATGAGGTATGTAGGACAGAATTAATTACTGCCTTATCTGTGCTCAGGCTTGAATTTAAAAGTTATGCTTGCTCTGTTGAGTGCTTATGATTTTTTGACTCCAAAGGCAATGATTGTTTAGGCAAAATGAGCAACTTTTGTGCCTCAGACTGGGCATTGTGAATGTGCAGCAGCAGAGCTGTGCAGTTCTACACTGAGCATGTGCTGGGAAATGGCCAGCTCTTTATTCATTCCACTTCAGTCATTTATTGATAAATAAATTAGTAATATATAATAAAAAGTAAAATTAACTCAATGTTTTAATTTTTTTTTTTCCAGAAAGAGCTCAGTCTCCCCAGAAGAGGAAGCTTGTAAGTATAATTATTCTTTATTCATCCCTCAGTTTGTTTTGAACATATATAGCTGTTCAGTTGTGGAAGTAATTTAGAAGGGCAGATGCTCTGTTTTCTCTGTTAGGCATTTTCAAGAATCTGTCATGGGCTTGGAAACAGCTAGCTTGGATTTCTCTGAGACTGAAGCCTCTATTCATTTCCTTAAGTGTAGCAGGAAAAGCAGTGGTAGTGTAAGCTTACTTCTAATTACCAGCTGGAGCTGATCCTGCTATGGAAGGAGCTGCGGTGTTGAGTGCTGCTACTCGGACATTGCTGAAGGAGTCACTGATTATTTATGTGATATGGACAACTTCGATCACTGCTCTTTAAACTGTGTTGACAGAAGTCCAAGCACACAGCTCCTGGGCCACACAGGTCGGGTGTTTGTGGAGCAGGCAGCCTGATAGAGGTATCTCAATAAAGCAGTGCATGTCAGGAAAAGTAGGCTTTTAAAACCATGATTTAAACAAACAGCAACATTTTTTAATGCATTATGATGCTTAAAGAATTTTAGCAAGCTAGCTTGTGTTTCAATGGTATTATGAGAGCTTAGCTTCTGCTATGCTTACAGATTTATGGTGGAAGAAATTGCATTATTGATTGCATTATATAAAAGAGAAAGCTTTTGTACTCCTTGCTATTACATTATGATTTAAAATTGTTTCCCAAAGCTTGTGGACTACAGTCATGAAGCTCACAAAAGCTTATAACCTTTCTTCCTCAGGTTTCTGGTTCTAATGAGAAATGATTTTCAGTCTTTCAATGTAAGCTATCCCCTTTGTATAAGAAACAGTGTTTGGAAAATGCTATGTAGAGCTAGTGATTCAGGGCTGAACAATACAGAGGATCAAAAGGTCTTTTTTTAAAAGTGAGGCATGACCAGACCTTTTTGTTTAGTTCATATGACAAAAATAACCAGTCAGGGAGTTATTTAAAGAACATGAAGCACTGACTGGTTTTGGGTTGTTTTAACCAGTATGCCTCAAAGGCTGGTTTAACGAGATTTGAGAGATTTCTAAGACACCTGGTGTACATCATTTGAATTATGAAGGTTCTTTGATCAAATAGTGGAGCAGTGAGTTACCAGTAAGTTTTTTGTTTAATGTAACTTAGATATTTTTGCACAAAACTTTTGGAATTGAAATTGAGGATGCCAGAGATATTCCAGCTCATTCCAGTATGGAGGTGGGTATGACACAAGACTACTTACGATTTTTCATTTGAGGTATCTTGAGATAAAAATGAAGTGTTTCAGATGTGTAGTGTTTTAATTACTGGTAACTAAACCAAATGACTGAATGTTTTATTTCTGTTTTACTTAACTCCTGCACTTTTCATTACTTCAGTTTAGTTTTCTGCCACAAGTGAGCACCTTTGAAGATGTCACTATGTGAAGAAATTTAGCAACCTGTGTCAAGAAAATCCAGTCCATAGATTTTAAGCACTAGGTCGCAGCTATTAGTTTATTTTCATTATATTGGACTAAAAATCTATGAAGAATTGAAATGCCTTAGTTGCTTGTATTATCTAGCTGATTATTTGGTTGTAGTTTCTTGAATTACAGATTCTATAGTCTTGCAAGTACCAAGTGTAGTCCAGACCAAATGATGTCTTGTTTGAGAAGTTTTAACTGTCCTTGAAGTTAGTAGTGCATTGTGGCTTATGTAGAGCTGTGTTGATGCTGTACTATGAAATGTACAGGCTCACTGGACAGGCTCTTGTGGAATTGATCTGCATGATTTTGCATATTCCCATATCAGAGTTCTTACTTGATTAAAAAAAATCCTCTTAGTTTTTGAATTAGAAATTAGAGAAATTTATATCAAGGGAATAGTTATAATATATGTGTGTAATATAAGGTAAAAAGAGCTATACTATGTATAAATTTGTTCAATTATTCTGTCAAAAAAGGTGTCATTACAACTATAGGCAGTTATCAGTTCTTCTGGATGCATTTCCTCTGCTGGAATCAACTTAACAGTGAACCTCATAAGCAAAAACAAATTCTGAAAATAAAATTTATTCTGAGAAGCTGCTGTTGTGCTGTGGCTGATAAACAGGGATAGTTATGGGTGTAGCCATGTCCTGATTAATTGACTGTCAGTCACTGACTTTTGTTCACCGACAGAAGCAGAAGCAGGAATGGACAGGAGGATGAAGTACCTGGCTTGGAGCCAGAAACCCTCAAGGGGTGCATCCATTTTCTGCACAAACTCCAGCCTTTGTAACAGTTCAGTAGCAATTGAATTATCTACAAAAAATCAGCCACTCAGCATTTTTTTGTGTGCTAGTCTGGAGGTTGGGGTGCACTTACTTCTGTAAAAAATAATATTTGGGGAGGCAGTAATTATTTCCAGCCTGCCAGAAACAGAATGAGGACTTGACTATTGCTGCTGGTTTGGTGATTGCTTTGTTGGATTGTTGAGTTAGAAAGGTTTTAGCCTGTGGACCAGCTCGGGTATTTGTCATTGCTGAATGAAAAAGGATGAGCTATTCCTGACAATGCTTCTTTTTCTTTGTTTGACTCTCAATACTTCATATTCCCGGGGTTGGTATGAGTAATCTCTATTTTATTGCAGGAACTGATGATAAGCAGGGACAACAAGAGTTGCTGTGCTTATTTGTGCTAAGGAAAAGGAGTGGAGTTAGATGTCTCACTGTTTTTGTCAGGAGATCATGAGAAATTTTGTCACCTAAAGAAGGTCTCGGGTGGGAGCTGAAGAGAATGAATTGTGGGATGGAGCCTGTGAAGTCTGTTGACGAGTGTTGATGACTGTTTCCATATTAGCAAAAAGAAACAGACATACTGTAAGGGATGCCATTGCACTTGCAATCCTAATTTTGAAATAATCAGCAAAGAGTGAGCAGACATGTAAAACAGATGGGGGAATTGTATGCAGAGTGACATTAAGAGAAATGCCTGATAATTTAGATACCATTTTGTTGTTAATGTGCTTAAAGTGTTTGTGTTTCTATAGGGGGTTATGTTTAATGCACTAAAGGAGATGATACTCAGCTGAGTTGTAGGCTGCTAGGAGACTGAACAGTTAGAGAACAGGAATGAATAGTTATATTTTGTCTCTGGTGTGGTTCAATAATCAAGAGTTCAAAGTTTTTCTTTAATGAATTATGCATATAAATGTATTGGTTATGTTTTTCCCCATGCTTTGTTCACAAAAGAAATAATTACCATTCATGAATATTTTCTTTAGTTTCAAATAGTGAATATGGAGTGATAGACTCAAACTTTGATCTCCAGCCTATTAGTCAAAGTGGTTTAATTATTTTCAGCCATTATCCTGTTCTGTTCTCTGTAGAGAGATTGGTTTTTGTATTGTTGGCTGCAGCTTTCACATGGTTTTGATGTGCACCTGCACGTGAATTGCAGCAGAGACATTCTAGACTTGAAAGGACAAAGGTGGGGACTTTGCAGCAGGAGCATCCTGTGCTGAAGCACCTCTGTGTTTTCCTGTGTTTAAGAGCAGTTCAGCACCCAGAAAATCAGGCTGCAAACTGCATTTCATTGTGGCTGCAGGATGTCCAGCACCAGCCTAGAGCTCACTCAATTGCTTCTGTTTGCCTCCTTGGCTGAGCAATAGTCACTAAATCCAGTTGGGGTTGCCCTTGAGCCATCCCAAGAAACCATCCTGGTTTCTTGTTCAGTACCCCAATAATAATAAATTAACAATAAATTCAGTTCTTTATAGCATGAACCTTATTGACCTGTTCAGGCATTTTAATGAAAATTGTGGGTTTATATTTTAAATCCTCATGGTTTCTAAGGCAGGGTTAATGGTGTGGCTTGCTGTAATTTTTGTGCTATCTGAATGTAAAATTTTCTAGAAAGAAAATATGGCTTTCCCATATTGTATCCAAATTTGAAAAGAGTAATTTCCTCAGCAAACTAAATTTGCTAAACCAGTTTCTATCTTCAGCTGTAAGCTTTTTTTTTGTTAATTATTTCCTGCTATCAGCCATCTGTATCAAATATACTTTAAAAGACTGTGTACAAATGGAAAAAGAAAGTGAAGGCATAAGAAATATGAAAAAAATAGTTTTAATCCAGAATCTAAAAGTACACATTTATATGAACCAAATATTACAGATTGTTGTTTTGATGGTGATTGGTGCTGGTAAAGAGTAGTATTTACCTGAAGTTTTTATGTCTATCTCTGAAATATGGTAAGCAACATAAAAGTGTTTGCTGAAGACATGTGCAAGCCTTTTATGGTGGTCTTTATTCCCTCTAATCACTTTTTAAGGCAGCTTATTTCCCCTGTGGGACTTGTTTTCTCTCATTCTCTTCCTCCTTTTCTGCACTACCATTCTACTTTAAACCTCTGAAGATTTTTAGTTTCTGCTGCTCTAGACATTTCTGAGGGGGTTTCATTAAACAAGTCTTCATCATAATTTGTTAAACTTACCCCCAGCTTCTTGACAGTAAAATAACACACAAACACACCAAGGAATTTTCTTTGGGGAGATGTGCTGAACTACTTGCATTCTTTTTACTGTTTAGGCCTTGGAAACAAAAAGAAGTTTGATGGCAGGAAAGAAAATTTCTGGCCTTTAGTGCTGGTTTATGTCTTTGTGTTGCAATGCTCAGGTGCTGTGGGAATTTCCTCTGTATCTGCAGAGAAATGGAGTATATAATTCAGTTTCTGCTCCTCTTGGCGGGTGAGTGTTTCTGCTGGTGATGGATCGATGCTGTTTCCCTGCCAGGAGCGAGTGCCATTGTCCCAAGAGTGGGAAACCAAAGTGCAGGAAGTGGATGAAAAATGGTTGTGAAAAGGCATAGGGAATTTTGCTGCTTTTGCACTCTGTTGTGATTTGGATGTGGAAGTAAAGTAAGAAATAATGCCTCCAGTCAATGCATTCTGCTTGTGGTGCTTTATACAGGTGGAAGGAGAAAGAGGTGCATTCTTGTGACCACCCCATCCTTTTCTGAGTGCACAGAAGCAGCTCACAAGCAGTAGGGCAAAAATAACCTGCTGCTCTTAAGCTGATCCATGGGACTGGTTCTGGAGGTGGAAGGGGCTGAATTATTCATGTGGGGCTCCACAGCAGTGCTGCTATTCCTGTATTAGACTTTAAAAATAATTTGAAAACATTGTTTCTTTAAAAGAAGTGATTTGGTGAATCAGGAGTATTTTAGTGTTATGTATAGACTGTAATCTCAGACACAAAGAATTTATGGAGACTTTCATCAAGGATTTAAAAGTGGAAAAACTATTTTGTGCAGTTTTTATTGTCAAGTTTCCACTACTTAATCCAAGCTCTCATTTAATAACTACAATAGAATTATATGTAGCATACCAAATTTGTACTTTTTGTTGCTTGCTGTGCTGTCTCACTCCAGAGGCACAGTGTGGGGTGCAGGGGCTCTGGTTCTGTAAGGAGCAGCCACCCTACCCCTTCCTCCTCAGCCTGGCACTTTGTATCTTCCTAATTGCTAAGAGATTAGAATTCTGTAGTGTGGGGTTGCGATCAGAATCATGGGAGGGTCTGAAGATCGGGGTTGTCACCTAAAATTTGATTTGGTTGATGAGTACTTCTGAATGGCAGCCTAAATACAGCCTTGAGCACTTCAAAGCCTATCAAACATATATATGTGTGTATATATATATGGAAACTTTTTTGGGAAAGCAACATTTTTTCAAATACACATTTAAAAAATGTCGGACGTCATTCGGGGCAGTTTTGTTAATAGCACAAAATTGATTTTGAGCTGATTGAAGTTGCTGTTTGCAAGAAGCGTAAAGGGAGCATTTCCTCCTAGCGGAGGCATCTGGCTCCCTGGGCCGTGAGCGCTGCTGCTCTGTTCTCGGTGCTGGAATCCATAAAGTCCGCGTCTGGAACACAGCTTGGGAGTCCTGGGAGGATGTTTTAAGCTGCGAGTTGTGCGTGTAGTTGAAGGGATTGATTTCCGAGCGAGGGCTGGTTCACGTGTCGCCGCCGGCCGGGAGCAGCTGCTGCCCGCGCAGCGCTGAGGGCTCTGCCAGGCCCTGGCTGCGAGCGCTGCCTCGCTCTGCCGCCCTGCGAGTTTCCAGGCTGCCCGTGAGATCCCTGCCAGGATCCTGCCGAGCCTGCCATCGCCCCCCTGGGTGCGGTGAGGAAGGCTGAAGGCTGTTGGTGTTCCTGCAGTGCCGGAGCTGTGGCTGATTCTCGGCCGGAGCGTGGCAGCGGGACAGGTCCCATGGCCCCGCCGTGTCCTGGGCTTGCCGGCACCTTCCTTTGCTTCTGCTGGGCTCCCTTTCCTTTCCCCGGATGCTGGGAATAGGCTCGCAGACGATTTTTTAATCTGATTTTTTTTTTTTTTAATAAATAACTAGTTTTTTGTCATGAGCTATGTGTTAATCTGGACCGTCACCGAAGTCCCGAGGTCTCTCTGACGCTGGGGGTACATGAAGAGCTCGGAATTGCGCTGATTGTTCTGTGCTCTGCGCTGGACTGATAACAGTGGCCTCTCCTCCCCAGCTCTAAGCCTCTTATGCTGGGAAGAGGCATATCAGGGTATCAGCACAATGATGAAGCGGAGGAAACAGAGGCTTGGAGCCCCATCTCTGCGGATCCAGTAAGGACTGTTGGGAAAAAAAATTGCACTTAATCATTTCAGATTGAAGCTATGAAGAAGAAGAAGCAGCCAGAATTTTCTGTGGCTGATCGACACTGCTTTGATTTGTTAGAACTTTCTTTATCTATTATGCTTATTTGGCTGTGCACAAAATTTCATTGTGAAAGCATTAGCATTTTACTTTTGTGGAGTATTAGCCATGAAGTATAGCCAAAAAAAGCAATGTTTCAATGTTTTTAGCTGGGATACATTGTGGTTAGATTTTGTCCCAAGCTTTAGAGTAGCAAAACTGAATGTTTGTAACTCTGTTTTTCTAGTTTGATCATCCTTCAGATTTAAAAAGCGCTTTTAATAATCTGTCAGAAAGCTGTCACACTATTAAAATCTAAAGAAACTTTTGCTACCTTTGCTATCTTCTAGAATTAAGAATGCTATTGAAAACTTCTAGATTTGAAGCAAGAAGTCTTAGCTTACATTGTCACACTGCCACATGTATTTCTACAAATGGAATTTTAACAAGCATTTCCTTTTTAAATGCTTTTCCTGTATAAGTGCTTTGAGATCTACTAATGGAAACTGCTATTTATGATCATAATTATATTTATTATTTCTATTAGGTAAAATTAAGGAAATTGTATATTTAATACTGTATTCTTAAGTAGAGGAGGTGAAAAGAATCTGTCGTGTATTCAGTGGAGGGAGGAGCACGGTAAGAGGCAGGCTTAACCTTTCCTGTCTGCAGACTGCAAAGCTCATCAGCTGTTTAAGCAGAGATTGCTGGTGGGGAGGATTTTCCAGTATGTAAAGGTTGCTTTACTGATAAGTATTTGGATTAATCAGAAAATTTAAAGCTAGGAACATGGACAAACATGCTTGACTTCAGGACTCTAAGAGTAAAATATCTGAATTCTAAACAAAACTGAAGCATGCCTTAAATTTCCATTTTGCAAAACTACTTTTGTGTCTAAATAAGGTAAATAGTAACTTTTTTTCAGCCCTCAGTCAAAAATCAAAGTTACAGTTGTAAGAAATACAGTGGCACTAATTTGTATTCTAACACATAATCAAGCACTCTTTGTAATACCAATAATTGTAAGTTAACTTTTACTTTATTTCTAGTGGAGGACATCTCATCGTGTATAGTTCACTAAAGTAGGTGTTAGAACCTCTGCTCTGTGTTATGTTCAAGTCTGTTTGCAGCTTTTTGAAAAGCAGCTACTTTGAGACCTTTTCTGTGCCCTGTGTGAATACAAATGTGCCTTGGCTGCTGACCCTGCAAAAGCAGGATAGTTCACAGAGCTGAGCACAGAGCTGGGCATCAGCACCCTCAGCTGCAATCCTGATGCTGCCGTGGATGTGCTGTGCACATGTCACTTAACCTCTTCATGCCTCAGTTTCCCCACTGCTAAATTAGAATCAAGCCATTTTACAGTGCTGCTTTCAGGCTTAATTAGTTTTTGCTCTAAAACAAATGCCACTGCTAAATGTTGTTTTCTAGTTAATGGTTTGTGTAGTTCATATTTTCATAGTTGCGTGTTTTGGTTATTGCCACAGCAGTGGCATGGAACCATGGCTCCCAAATTGTGAAGGCAGTGAGAAATGGTCTATGTTTGCTGCTGGTGCCATTATCAATTTGTTCTTTTTTCTGAATTAAACATTTTATATTAGAGATTGACAATGGGGTGTATTCCAGAAAGCCTGGAAATCACTGCAAGAAAGGATTTGGCTAATTCCAGATTGGAGGATTTTTGTGGTGGAAAAATAACATTGAATAGATATTAAATTGACTGGAAAAATACATTTTGAAAGGAATTACTTTTGACCACTTTTGTTGCATTTGTTTAGAAGATATAACTTGTATTTTGGAATTATCTTTTTTCTTTATTGAAACAGAAGGTGTGATGTTGACCCTGATTTTTTTTTCTGCTGTGGTACCTTGTCAGAATCTCCTCTCCTTTGTTCTCCCACTGCCGAGGAAATGATGTTCATCAGCACATGTTCTCTCCTACATCTGCTCCAGGTCTGCAGCATCTTAAATTCCCATTTAGTGCTGACTGTGCACTTGTCACTTCTCCTCTAGTATTTTACCTGAACTCACAAGCCCAGAGCAATCCATCTAGTCCGTGCTACAGCCATCCTTTTCAGTGGAGGTAAGGAGAGGTGTCAACCAGGAATTTCTAACAGTTTGGTGTTGGCATAACCATCTGTGAACTTAACAGCTTTACAATTCAAGAGAATAATATCTAACAGAAGAAAACAGCTTCCTAGTCACAACTTACTTCCAGCCATTTAGTGTTCAAGTTGATGTTGTGTATTGGGAGAAATTTTTTGTAGTTTGTGTGTAGGCCCTGTGTAGAGAAGAAGATGGATTGAGGAAGGGAAGCCTGTCTGTTGGTGTGTGCATGCCTGTTCCTCATGGTACCTTGTGTTGGCACAGGTGCTACTTGTACTGTGCAGCAGAGGAGCCCCCACAGGCATGTCTGGTGTCATAAAACCAGCTTAAAAATAAAACAGCCTAAAGTGGGGTCCCTAAAAACTCCTGTCAAAGTAGTGGGTCTGTGCTAAATACTGCACCCTCTTCAGTTCCCTGGAAAGCCACTCTTCTTTCTTACAGAGACTGGCAGACTGAAGTCTCCAAGCACAGGGTGTACAAAGGATAAGGAATAGAATCAAGCCTGTTGTTAGCAGGCTTGAGTGAAGGATACAAAAGCTTCTAAAGCAAAAATAGCCCAAACAAGCTCAGTTTATATTAAAGCATTTAACAGCTCCACTGATATATTTTCCCTTCAGGATTAGCTCTTACTCTTCATTGTGCTCCTATGGGACAAGCACAGCCATCAGCTGCCCCAGTGGAAGCCTTCAGGTTCTTCACTAAGAGGAAATGTCACCAGCTCTCAGGGAATGGTCCCAGTCAAAGGCTCACAGGCTGGAGATCTTCACGTGTGTGGTTATGAAACTGGAGCTCAGTGGTACCTACATAAAACTTGAGCCAACATAGCCCCAGAGGGCTGGTTTTGAAGTTCACATGCTGCAGGGGGGATGTGGCTGGTCAAATTTCAGTTACTCATCAGGTGGTAATGCAATAGCCCCTGAATCTAGATGTTATTTCAGAGGGAGGTTGGTCTTGCTGGCCAGATCTGGTAGGACTAACCAGAAAATGTGAAGTTGAACTATTTTAGGCTTCTGCCCCTCTAATGCAGAGTAATGTATACATGTGTGGAGTGGAAATCAGGTTGTCAGCAGAGGAAAGGGACGTTGCATGTGTCTGTGCTCATTGTGCATGGCCATGGGGAGAGGCTTGCCCAGCACCTGCTGCTTTTCCTGCATGTTGGGCAGCAATTGGTGACAATTCTTAATAAGGTGCTCACTTCAGCAGCACTTGGGGGAAGTGAAGGGTAGCGACTACAGAGCAGTCTCCTAGCATTTCAATGTCATGGCCATCAATCTAAATTTAAATGAATTTTTATTGTTTAAAGGCTGGTATTGGGTAATGTTCCTTTAAACAAGGGTGATTAAACTCGATTAAATGCTGTTTAGCCTTGGGGCTAATTAACAGACTGGTAAGTGGCAATTAAATATCAAGACTGGATTATTGTTAAAGTCAGTTGAGAACTGTTCTTTTTGGAGATGAGATCTGATGATTATTGATTATTTTCAAAAGCCTTTTTCGTACTTACTGCTTTTTCTTCTTCTGAGAAACCTTCAATTTTCAGTGTTCTGACATGGGTCAGTGAATAATTTTCTCTTTAAGAACAGTTCATATAAAAGTCTTAATAGCAGGCTTTATTCCACTGTTACTATGGACTCCTTGATAATAATATTTTTCACATATGGGGACCTTCCAGCCATCTGCTCTTTAAATACTGAATGGTTGATGATTCACAGATACATGGTTCTGTGTAAGAGCTTAGGTCGACTATAATAAGTTTTTATTTTCATCGTTGTTGCTTTCACCTGTGCAGTTCTTGATCCTGTTTTATCCTGTCTTTCTTTGTTGTAGTTTTGTTTACTTGGTTACGGTGCCAGTGATAGCCATTCCTGCTTGCTTAGAGCAAAGGTTCATCTTGGCAAGATACCACTGTCATTGATCTACTCAGCTTAACACCTCAGGTTAGCCAGGCAGTGATTCATTTCCATGGCTATGCAGGGAACTGCTGGAAAATGTAACAAGAAAAACTTGTGCCTTCACGATAAATCTTCCTTGCTTTTTACCTTTGGTATATTGCATTTGCAAGAATTTGCACAGATTTTCCTTTCTTCCCTATATTTTGTGGTGCCATTGATTATTTTATGTTGACAGATGAACAACTGTTGGTGCATCTGATGTCAGGACAGATGGCATGGAAGTTCATGGCTTCTGAAAGAATTAATCTAATTAAGATTGAAAATATTTTATACATAACCTTTGAACAAATGAAAATAATGTAAACCTTGCAAAAGAGTAAGAGGAAATGTGGTCTGATTACAATAAAACCAAATTGATAACAGGTGGAATAAGACTGCTGTAGTTGACAGAAATGTGGGCTGGAATTAGGGTCATGCATCTTTAGGAAGAAAACAGAATTATGTCCAGAATTAAACAAGTTCTGATTTTTGTCTTTTGGATCTGGCTTGCACTCTTTTGGGGGTAGCAGGAAAGTCAAATTACTGAAGAAGAAAATGAGGCCATGTTTCACAGCTGGTCCTCTTTATGAGCTGGCAAATCTTTGTGCACTCACATTTGTCCTTAATTTAATCAAAATATGAATTTACAGCATTTTTTTGATCTCAAGTTGCTTAAGAGATGTCAAGAATTGATTGTTCTAACTTGGAAGTGATGAACCGTGAGATTAAAGGAGAGTGCAATTACCCCCATTCCAGAAAATGTTACATGCTGTGTAACACCCTCAGTAAAATATAAGACATTTTCAGTAATTCTAGAAACAGTTTAATTTGTTTGTGGTGAAAAGGATGAAAGTGTCCAGGTGCTGTTTTTCTGGTATCTCTGAGTGTTGCAGCTGAGGTGAAGTCTCAGTGGAAATTTGCTTCAATTTCCTAGCAAACCAAGGGAAGAGTTGGCTTCAGCTGGGTAATTCAAGGGGCATTTTCTTGTGCTATTTCAATTTCATTAATTCATGCCAGTTGTGGAACATGTTCTTATAGGGATGTATGGTGGAGGTTATTTTTATAGGAATGTTTTCCCTTGGAAATTCTAGCTTTAATGAAGTCTATTGGAAATAGCTATTAATTTTTTTATAGCTTTTCAAAATAGTTTAATAGAGTTTTTTCCTAGCCTGTACAAAATCTGGTCACCATTTGTGGATGTGATGGTGACCAGACCCTTGCTGTCTTATTTAAGTAAAACAAAATGGGAAAGCTAATGTTGCTCAAAAATAGTCTTTAAGCACACTACATAATTACTTGATCAGTGTGTAATTACAATGTTATGAATTTTATATAATTAGGATTTTATGGACATCTGTGATACAATTTAAGAATATATTAATTTATTTACATAAAAAGCCTATTCTAGGAAACAAGCCTTTAATCAATAACTGTGGTAAGTAACAAGAATATATTACACATAGGCATTCAGCAAATGTCCTGGAGGGCTGCCTGCCTTTATTTAAAGCCTTTTTTGTACAAGCTGTTGCAATGGATGAGGGCAGACCTATATTTAGATCTATGGCTTGTTTGGGTGTAAGAGTGAGGTTGGGTGGGCAGTGTCCTGGGTGAGCCTGCTCCATTGCAGTGAATCCAGTGGGGCTTCTCAGATTTGCAGGGTGCTGGGCAGCAAACCCTCACCAAAGGGTGGGGATGGGTTCCTGTTAGACCATGGCTCTTTTTCTTGTGTATGGGGATTGCTGGTGTGCCTCGATGAGAGTCCTGTAACTCCAGTCCTGCTGCTTCAAGGCAAATGCAGGAATCCCTTCCATAGCATAAGGATGTATTCTTGTCACACACATCCCCAGATCACCTGAGGTTTGGGTTTTGAAGACTGCATATATTTACAATATCAGGGCCTTAGCTGTAAACAGAAGTTCCTTATTTTTAAGGAAGATCAAAAACATTTCAGAATTCAGACTTGATAAGTTTCTTTGTTTTTATTTTGAAATACCTCAAGGCTTATCAAAAGTTGTTGATGCTTAAATTTTGCTTAAAGTTGCTTATGATATGATATGATACAGGTTTTAATTTCTTTTTCTTTTAGTTAGAAATTCCTATTTTACAAATGTCGGAGGATTAATGAAGAGGCCTATATTCAGTTTGAATGACATTTGGAAATTGTTCTGGTTTTGCAGTGTTATCCTCCTGGTTTACTACAGATTCTGCTTTCTTAAAAGTGCTAAATAATTGGTCAGAGTTGACTGCAAGACAGCATAATGTCACTTTTGGAAACAGTGTAGATCAGCAATTCAGGAATAATGAGAAACAGAACAACTTTGTGGATGTATCATTATGCATAATGTGGAATGATGAATTTTGAGTAGGTGAGCTTTTGGCAACTGAGTTCTAATCTATATTTCACATTGAATGAATGAGTTTCCCAGAATTAATTTCTTTTTAAATGGATGTTTTTCTCCTTATTCCTTTTCCTTTGTACTGGTTATTATTCTTGGGAGTAGTTTTTCCCATCTAAGAAACTACATGGGAGGGACACACTGGTGATACTTGAAACACGACAGGCTCACAGCTAACTAACTTCTTGTGTGTCTTGGGCTGATGGGAAACGGTTTGTTTACTTTAATATGGTTGGGAGTATTGAGGCATGGTGGCCTGAATACTATAATTTTTTCATGTGAAGGCATTATGTAAATGCAAAAATCCCTGCATCCTGCCTGGAGCTGCAGTAGCAGAAGAGTTAAACCCTGGGGTTTGGAACCCGAGGTGTGAATTCTTGTCTCTTTCCAGGCTCACCATTTGGCTGCCCTCCATGGGACCAATTGTAAAACATAACCTGGTGGTTTGACCTGGGAAATTGGAGGCTCCCAGAGGGGAGCTTGTACTTGTGACTTTAGAAGTTGGAGAGCTTTACTGTTTATTGGCCATTTCGCCTATAAACCATATAAGGTTGTGCTTCATAACTGTATTTTCTATACAATTGTGTTTGAAGGCTGTGATCTGCTGGTGCACCTGTGTATGAGCTGACTCATTTACTACCCCTGCTCTACTCAGAATTTGGGGTGGTTGGGAAAAGTCAGCAACTTCTAGGGAGGAACAAAGAGCTCAGAAGGTTCTTAAGAGACTGTAGGAAATATTGAAGCCTTTCTTTTTCTGTCCTTATCCTCAAATAACAGTGACTTCCTCAAACATCAGTGGTGTGCTCAGTTCTGTATAAAATTTTTCCTTCCAAGTAGTCTCTCCTTCAAAGACTTTTTGATCTTGAACACAGATACAGAAACAACCCAAGCACTGATAGATTCCTGGCAAGGGAATAGTTCTGAGAAAGAAACAAAATTCTTAACTAGACAGTCATGTGTTTATTATTGTTGATAGACAGTGCCATGCATTTTCCAAGATTTGTTTTTAATTGGACTATGAGGCAATCAGGGGCTATTTTTAGTTTTAATTTGGAAAATCAGTGAGTGTGCAAAGAGACCTGTTAACGTCCTGTGCTGAAGTACTAATAGTAGAGATGTACTAACAGTGAGTAGCTGGTGTCATCTTCATGGCCTGGAGCTGGGGGAAAGCAGAGGTTATTTTACACAGCTGTGTGTGTCAGCCCAGAACTGTTCCTGCCCATGAGCTGCAGGTTCCTTTCCAATGTGTTTCCTTAAAAAATTGCTTTTTGAAGATATGTGTTACAGTTTTAATTTAGTTAGATAAACCATTTAGTGGATCAATATTAACCTGAAAGTTTAAGGAAGGTTTAAAGAAGGAAAGAGGATCTCAGGGTAACTTTTCACCAATTTTTTGGAATGGTATCCCATTTCAGCTATGTCTTGCTATCCCGAGCTATGGTGAACTTTTTTCTCAAATTTATGCTCTTGTTTGAATATTCTTGTTTGAATATTCAAGCTACCATGCCAGAGGGCCTGCAGAGCTTCATCTACTGTAAATGGACCCACTCGTGCTCTCTTTTCTACAGGCTGCATCTGTGCTCCCCTTTTCTTCAGTATCTCTCTGTTCCTGTTTTTGTTCATTCATCTCAAATATGTTTCTTTTAGTACTCTAAGTTCTCTCTTTCCCTCATTTATCTCCTGAAATTTTGCTACTTTGGCTAGTTGTTATTCTGTCATTCAATCCCATGTGTGGTACTTGAGAGCATAATCTTCTAACCTAGTTTACATTACACTGTCATTATGAATTATTAATGTTCTAAAATAAAATCTTCAAACGGTAATCTTTGCTGTGGTGAAAGAGCTCTGTGTGCTTTTGTTTCCTTCCTGTTCTCCCTGTCCTTTCCTTTCTTCAGACCTTTAGGTCTTTAGAGCAGGGATGTTATTGATCCAGCCATCTGGGAAAGACTTGCTGTGCACTGAGAACTGCATTGTCACATCTCTGGGCTGAGATGGGCATTTATTTATATAAACACTAAAAAGCTGTTTTTGGAAGTAATTCTTTTGATTCTCATCAGACATGCTGCACAAGTAGAAGTGATAATGTATGTTTGGGTTATAGCTTGCCTGAGAAGGTGAATATTATTTTTTGTACATTTTTGTTTTTGTTCCTGAGATTCTCACTTCTATTTGTGAGCAGATGAAAAATTTAAAATAGTGGAACAGGTTATTAGGGCAAAATTTTCCACTGAAAGACAAAAAGTCCCTACTAACTTTCCTCCACGCTTCATTTTAATGCAACTGCTTACCCATTCTGCTTCTGAGAGATTGGAAGATTCCAGAATCACTAAACGCCCAATTTTCCGAGTGAACCAACACTCAAATATTGACCAGGAGTGTTCCTTTAAAGTCACGAGTATCTGCATTGCCCTCTCAGAGAACTTGCAATTAGCTGGAGCAAAATGCAGTTGATTGGAGCTGCGTTTGCCATTGGCATGGAGGAGCAGCCCTTGGGACGTGTCCCGGCCTGTGCCCCATGGCTGAGCGCGTGCAGCCTGCGCTCCTGGCAGCATGGATCTCAAAGCTGGGACCTGTCGCTTCTGCAGCTTCCCCCTGCTAGCCAAGAGCGAGGGCAGCTGCCGGCTGCGCCGCAGGACGCCGCGCTCCGTCTTCTACATCGTGCTCTTGTAAGTGTTGGCGGACCAGAGGAGCACTCCGGAGTTTGGCACTGTGCTGGCTCTGCAGGAAGGGTTCTCCGCACACACAGGTGCTGTTGGTTTGCACACCTCATCTCTGCTCTCCCCTCTTATGTGTTTGTTTAGGAGCCTGGGTGTTGGACTAAATACTTTGGCCAGCTGGAAATAGGATTTGCTTTTCTTACTGGCTGTATTTTAATAGGCAGTGCAGAAAATGTTTTCGTTAGAAAATGTTTTTTTTTGAAATTATATACATTTGTGCTTAAATTTTAAGTTTTTTTCTTTCCCTAAAATCTGTATAATGCTACATCTCCTAATAAATATTTGGAAGAAAAGGAAATAAAGTGAATACAAGATGGATATTCCCATTTATTAACACTTCTTCATTTTCTTTATATCTGAGATGGCTTAAAAGGTCATTGGTGAGGTGGTTTATGAAAGTAATTTATTTTAAAACCAAGCAATTTTGTTATATATTTTTGTTTCTAGCTCTATTATTTAGATTTATTTGTGCCATTTTTAATGCTAGCATAGAATGTAGTAAGATATAGCATTGCAAACTGATAGATTTTGGTTTTAGTATTTCAACATGGATGTATCTCTGGAGACTGCAGAAATCATTAGGAGTTCCATATCTGTCCATTCTGTACTTTATTTCAAAGCTGAGAATTCAGTTTGAGTCAATTTATCTTAATTTATTAAATGTGCTTCTGTGTTTGAATATTTATGTCTCCACTTATATATAGGTAGACACACATGTTAAAAGTTGTATATAAATGTCTTCATTCAAGACCTTCTAAATAATACATGTATTTTTGGAAACCTTGGTTTTGTAATGAATCACCTTCGTGGGTTTCTCAGAATTACAGCAGAACAGTTGATAGACTTGTATCCATCTGTAGTTATTTAAAAATCTATGGTCCAGGCTTGTTCTCATGTTGGATCTGTTTGTATGTTATATATTTTTCTGAGGCTCACAACCTGGAGTAGTTTATTTGTCTGACAGTTGATGATACCTTATTGCAGTTTTCCCAGACTTTAAGATTAAAAGCTAAGCTTTTGCTGTGAAGATTCACAGTATTCCAGAGGAATAGCTAAAATAGGGGCCAATTTATCTTAAAAATGTATGTCCATATAAGGATGTAATTCTGCCTTTGAAACTAGATAAACTTTTTCTCCTTTTTGTGTGTGTGTCTACCAGCACCCCTGATGTTTCCCAAGCATGGTCTTGATTTCTCATGTCTCTTTTGTACCATGCTTATTTTGTAAAGTCTATTCTTATCCCATGCTCTAACTTCATTAAGAATTTATGCTTGAAAATGTAAAATTCATCCTCTTCGTCTGTTCATTACATTAGCATTCCCCTTGCTCCCAGAATAACTCTTCTTAGCCAACATCCTCAAAATAAGCTTTTTGTCTTAGAAAAGCCGTGGTAAATGCAAGGGCTTTACAATATCCTTAATATTTCAGTTGAGCCTAAGTGTCTTAACCAGGGAAAGAGAAAAAAAGCTGTGCAGTGGAACATCCTGCACCGGAGATTTGGGTTGGAGCAAGCAACCTGAATTATACTGAGAAGCAAATCAGATGCCAGAGCTTGTTTTAGAGTTCAGGCTTGATTTGGTCTTCTGGGTAATACACTGTGAAACAGGTGACAGCACTCCCTGCCTGCTGCTCACCACGTGTGCCCTGAGCCTGGCAGCACCATGGTGATCCTTGGCACAGGCTGCTGCCCTGGGATGTGTGCTGGGGGTTTGTAGTCCTGCATAGATGAGGGGAGCCCTTTTTGCTTTTGTGAGCTGGTAATTGAGAGCTGAGTAACTCAAAGCCGTCTAATTCACCCACTGAAATACAGCTCAGTTCCTTCTCTTTGTTGTTTGCTTTGTTCATTTTACCTTAATTACTTGCCTTGGTTTAGTTTTAGCCATTCACTGGTTCTTCAGTCCTCACTGCCTATGAAATCTGCCAGACACCTCTGCTGCTGCTTTTACCCTGATTTGTCCTTTAGACTGTGCACTGTAGTTTCTCTGTAAAATGGGGGGAATAACACCTGCTTTTTGAGATCTGCTTTGCTTTGTTGGAATGGTTATGGACCATGTCTGTCAAGGACTGTGTGTTACAGCTCCTTGGGATATGTACAAACCCCATGTTACAGGAATTAGAAGTAGCCTGGTGGTGTTACTGAAGTACAGGGAGTCAGAGGTGGAAAAACTGCAAGGAGCTGAAGTGCTGTACTTCATGGAGAGGCTGCTGCAGGCTGGAGTGGCAGGAGAAGAGATTAAGCTATCTTCCTGTTTGCAAATCCAGTTGCACAGTGAATTCATTAAGACTGTATTACAGGTTAAAAAGGAAGTTTAAAGTGCTTTGGGATAAATAATACATGATAAAGATGAGGAAATGCTGTGGTGACAAGAGGAGGGTCAATCTATATTTTTTTTCCTTTGGATAAATTTTGGCTGGCGAAGAGGCAGGAGAACCTTTGGAGGAGGATGTTGGGGTTACAGCAGCACTCTGTGATGCTGTGTTTTTTGCGAGTACTACTGAATGTCCTTAAATACATTTTGGATAAAGTGTTAGAAGATTTCTGTGTAAACAGGAAGTGACATTTTCAGATCTGATTTTCAGTATTGTTGTTTTTCAAATAACATTTCTCAATTTTTATGGCATTTGAATCATATATGGAGGTTACATTTGATTAAATTGGACAACTGACATTTGAATCACACATGAAGAAGGCTGGGCGAGGGAAAGAATGCAAGATCCAGTAACTTATTTAAAGAGGATAATTGACCTTTCCATGGCATCTGAGCCCAATTGTCAAGTCTGTGAGTTTGAAATTATGTTAAGCTTATATTGGTGTAGCTGAACATTTTACTAGTGTTACTTGAGAAGCATAGTGTTGCATGGAATATTAACATACTAATAAGTGATATTTTTGTAAATAAAAATACAAAGAATATTTCTTATTAAATGTTCATAGGATTTGGGGCACAATTAACTTTTTTTTAGCACTACTCACTTACCACTTATTTAGTAGTGTCTTCATTTAAAAGATTGTGATGATGGAGCTGTAGTTGGCATCTGCTATATCTGAGTGAGTACAATTTTATAAGAGTTGTTTTAGATTGAAATCAGAGCAGTTGCTTGTGCTTAACTGTGCAGTGATATTGTAGTGCATTAGATAGCATTTCAGGCTGTCCTCTAGGATGGCAACCCCTGTTAGTTCAGTAACTGTGCCCAATTAAAGTTACATGAGGAGTTGGCAGCTTCCATGCAGGTGCAGTGCCTGATAGCTGCTTCAGTAAATGTTGCTGATCCTTTGAATCATTAACTAGTGCAGTCACCAGGATGTTCCCTGCATAGGGAATGCACACCAGAGGGAAGTTTAGTTGTTCTTCACCCTCAAAGCCCTTGGTCATCAGCTGTTTGTTTAATCTTATACAGATATGTCTTTGGGAGCCCTTTTATACAGAGGTAGCAATTGAAATCCGTGGGAACCACTGCAGTAACAGAGAATGGCTTTTTAGATCTGGGGTGGTGCCTTGGTGATTCTTGCCCCAAAAGGAAGAAATCTATGGTTTTATAACTTAGCAAATGATAGAAAAGTGAACCTTGAAGATACATTCAACCTCATGTTTTCTGTCAGACTGTTGCTTAGGAGTCTGGCGATTGCAGGCAGCTCAAAGACAGTCTGTTCTTCACTTGCTTAGGTCACTGTTCAAATAATAATGATGCCCCAAATAGCTCAACACACATCTCCCATGCAATTTTTTCTTAAAGGAATCTTCCTTTTTGTTTTTTTAAAGCATAAAGGAAGAACTTTCTCCTTTCTCTCTATTGCAAGATCAAAGTTTTCTGCTGGAGTTTTTGCACCTTACATGCTTTACTCTGTATGGTGATACAGAGCAGGTATCTTCACCTGTGTTAACTTACGCTTACTTATAGTGGAATAATTTTCTGTGCTCCTTGGACATACAATTTAAAGTTTAAAATAAGTCAATATGCTCTTTATAGAGATAAAATGTATCTACTTATGTTGTGACTTCTCCAAAGAATTTGGCTTTACTAGCAAAATGGTTTTAATTTCTGGGTATTTCTAGTGAATAATTCATGGATTTTAGTCTAATGACTATTAAAAAAAGTTATGTCTCCAAGTATCATGTTTTTATGTGAAGCTTAATGCAATGTAACCATGCAAGTGATGGCATAATTAGCAAGAGGTAGGTTTTTCCCAATGGTATTTCAACTGATTTCCATTATGAGTTTCCCTTTACCGTGGAGTAACTTGTGAAATTCATCTTCATTTGAAAACTACTGCACTATTACATGGTTCATCCTGGTTGAAGTGTTTAAAAATATAATCAATACTTTGTGGAAACCTTTCTTTATATATAGTCAACTTAAAATGTAGTCAATCGCAGGAGTTTTGATCTTTGAGATATTCTTTTTCAAAATTACCTCATTGATCTGCTTGGTATTGCTTCAGACTTTTCAGGGAGTTCGGCTTACTTCTAAAATGACAGATTTTATTTAAAAGAAGATGATCTTACACCAAGGAAATTTATTTAATGATAAATGTAGCTGCTGTAAAAAAAGTCCAGAAAGCAATGGGTTTCATGTGGACTGTTTGCCTAATTGCATTCTCATTTAATGTCAGGCTTAATTAATGTCCTACTTTAGTAATGGTAAAAATGAGAAATAGGGAAAGTCGTTGACACTGGCTATTTATAACTGTCCAGTGGATGCAGTGTCATTAGGAGGGCTCTGGAAACTGTACATTTGGTTGACAGAGAAATACTCCATCATCACAGGAGCTGCTGAAATGTTCTGCAGGTGGTCTTTTCAGAGGACAAGTTGAGCATAAAAAAGGGAAGGTGCATTAGGAAGATTGATGGAGACTAAATATTCTGAAAGGCGAGTGGGAGAATGTTACAAAGGAAGAGGTTTCTTTAGGCTTGGAATAAGTCAGGGTCTGGATTTCACAAAGAGATGTTAATGTTATTATGAGTTAAATAAAATAGAAAACTTGTAACATGTTTGTATGAGTGTGCTGTTGACATGTTCTCTCATATACAGATATGGTGTATTTTTGAATTAGTGAGAAGTTTCTAGTCCAAATTTTCCAAAATGTTTTGCTGATTGTGCAGAGACAGTAAGGCAGTTCCTTTGAAGGATTTAATTTGTCATTGTAGGTGTGAGAAAATCTTTACTGTATTTGTTGCTTCCTATATTTGTTGCTGCTAAAGATAATTCTGCAAATGTTGACACTGTCATATTTTGAGACATGACTTATTTTAAAAGCTTTTTGATGGTTTGTGTTCTTCTGTTGTTCTAGCAAAAACACTGCATCTCAAAGTGTGGTGTCTTCATGGGTTTTTTGGGTACTCTGAACTTCTCAGAAGTCTCTGGATCCCAAAATGAGTGCTTTGCAGGCACTGGTTTGCAGGATTAGAGTTTGTTACTTCCATGTGGAACAGGCATTTTGAAAAGCAGGAATATAAAGAGTTAAAAGAAATTTCTGCTGGTTTTGAACTGGTGTTACATAATTCTCAAAGTGCTTTTTGCAGTTCTTGGGTAAAAGCTCTGCAGAATTGTGTTAAATGGCAGTATGGGTGGATGGATGGGTTTCTGATGATAGCAAACACCCCATTCCCTTCCCTGCTTGGGGTGCCCTGTGTTCCCCAGGAGCAGCAGAGGATGGACAGGGTTTAGCTGGATTAACATTGCCGTAGGGCTGTCAGTCACTGATGCCCATGGAGAAATGTTCTCCTAAAATGGCTTCCCCTTTTTGTGCCCTTCCTGCAAGAGATGTGAAAGTGCTGCTGCTGGGTACAGTGATTATGAGTGATATGTCTTTAACTATTGAGTTTTCAATCATTTTTGTAAAAAGCGTGACTGATACAGATTTAGGGGTGTTAGCTGATTGTGATCTTATTTGCTAACTATAAGCAGTCAGGAATTTATTTCTACTGTGATAGCTTTATTTTGTTAGTTAACTGAACACTTTTTTTCCACCATTATTACTCATGAATTTAAATTCATATTTTAGCTGACAGAGTAAAATTTTCATACCGGTTTAAATTGGAATTGGAAGGTCACATAATATCTTGAATATAATTCTAAAAGGCTAGTGTTCAGTTTCTACTTGATTGGTATATGGTATTATGTGGACACAAAAACTAATGTGTTTAGTCTTTCTCATCGGTGGCACAGTTTAGTTCAGTTGTACTCTAAATTAATTTTGTGAAATTAAGCCACTATGTGATGTAGATTAACTTTGTAAAAATGTTTAAAAGCAGTAGAAAAGATGGTTCTGTTGTGCAGAGGGTCTAAAAATCCCATTTGCCTGTTTTGAATTTTAGATGGAAGGGAATACTTTGGTCAATCAGATACTGCAATTCTTGATAAATGTATGTATGAAAAAGATGTAATTATTTAATGGAAGATTATGAAGACCATCTAATTCTTCCATGAGATTCTGTGGAGAGCTAAAGTAAGTCTAGTGGGATTTCTTTCTCCCAGACATTTTTGTGTATTTTTTGGGGGCTATATTGTGCTTGGAAGGCTGTGCCAGCTGTTGATTGTCATCTTTCTCATGTCTGTGATAAAAAGCCACTCAAGAAAGCTGAAATATGAGAACGTCATTAGCTTTCCTACTGGCAGAAGTGCTTAAAGAAGCCACAATAGAAAGAAAATAGATTGCATACTGAATTTAAAAAAAAGAATAAAAAAAAAAAAGAAAGAAGGCAGCTCCAATGAGGTTTTGTTTAGACCCCAGAAAAAGCAAAAACATGGTAAGAGGTTTCTACAGGCACGAAGGGTAATAGTGAACTTGTGGCTGATGTGCAAAGGGGGTGTGTGGGAAACCTCTGATGTGCATCACATGAGTCCTGCTTGTGTTTTGTTGTCAAAATTCAGCTGGTTGAGTTGTTTTTGGGCACTAGGTGCTACATAGGAGTTTATGTTTACTGTTACTGACGTGGATCTGGTGTGGCTGACTTCAGGGGGAGAATGGATTTCTGGTTTTAAACTGATCTTAGGAGGCATTGGAAGCTTTTTTTTTTTTTAATTTAAATTAAAAATCTGCTTGGGTTACTGAAGATGAAAGATGAGATTTGTTTAAAGGTGGGAGATTAATTAAGAAAAAGAAGCAAAATGCCCTTGATGTGCCTCATATAGTTAGGAAAAGAAGAGCCACCATGTCAGAATAAAAACACAAACTAAGCAGTCAGTGGTGCTTTCTGTGCAGACACAGCTTAAACCCCCTGTGTTATTCAGCATGGCAAACAGTGCCCAGTTATGGTTTTGAAAATACTGAAAATATTTTGTTTGTAATTAGATGAACACAGAGAGATGTATAGAAAGCACGTATGCTGAGAATTCAGCAAACTCCAGGTTTAAAGTGCATATATTAGGAAGAGAATAAATATCTCATTTTGCACTGCCTCCTAAGGTGGAGGGAGGGAGGCAGGGATGGAGCAGGGAGAAAACAGAGGCAGTGGAAACAGCAGCAATATGTACGCTTGCCTGCCTGTCTCACATTAATGGAACAGCTTGCAAGGTCTACAGGGAATTTGCATTGGCTCTGTCACTGGTATTATTTAGTTCCTTATTTATTGCTAGTGGCTTGATTGTGCTGTATTTTCCCAGCAATGAAAGCTTTTAAAGATCATGTCTGACTCCTTTTGGACAGTGCTGTCCAATTTCTCTCTGCCTGCTACCAGCATGTTGAGACGATCCAAAAGGTAATCTAAGGATTTTGCGAGTAATTCTTATGATGTTTTTCTAAGCTACTTGTTTTAATACTGTTTAGTCTTGCTTTTTTTTTCCAGTTTTAACAGATTGAATCATATTCCTAGTACGTTAGATATGATTTCTTAATTTCTGAATGATTTGTAATTGTATTCATTGTAAAAATCATACTGTGCAGATCCACCGTTTGTTCTTTTAAAAGATATTTATTTAAAGGTATTGTTCCTTCTCATACTATGTGAATGTGATAAGGGGTTTGTTTCTACAAAATGATGGATAGATGCTTACTGGGAGGAAGCTGCTTTATTATTTGAAGTAGCAAAACAGTATTGTGTTGAAATAGGCAGCACGATGAAAGACTTGCAAATATTTTGACTCACAGCACTTACAGTCTTCACAGAGATATGCATAACCGTAAATTTTAAATAATGCTTAATACATTTACCCTTTTTTTTTTATTAGAGATGTGAATATGTTAATGTAGCAGTTAATAGAATGAGTATTTGTATTTATCCTGCTCTCTGGATTTTGATAAAATCCTATTGAAGTGTGTGAACTAATGAATGGTATCAGATCTGACGCAGTACAGGGGTATCCCTTCAAGACTGAGAAATATCAACATAATTATCACTCATCAGGTGCTCTGTGGAGCTTAACATTTGTAGCCTGAAAACTTACTGGTAAGACTGGTAGGTAGCTAATCCTGACTAAAGCAGTATATTCAGATTTATGAGTAAACAGTTGCAGCTGGTACCAGAATTTCTCAGCGGCTGGTTTGTTGATACAGTTAATAATCTATGTAAGGCTCAGAATATAAGCTTTGCCTTAGGTTTAGGGTGAATTTTGTTCATCAGCTATCAGAAAT
This sequence comes from Toxostoma redivivum, assembly GCA_013397375.1. Classification (NCBI taxonomy): domain Eukaryota; kingdom Metazoa; phylum Chordata; class Aves; order Passeriformes; family Mimidae; genus Toxostoma; species Toxostoma redivivum. Next base: position 639,599 of record VXBI01001671.1, read on the forward strand.
TATATTAATCTTTTATAGAGGATTGTAGCTTCTATTAACTAATATTTTGGGGGACTCTTCATTTTTTGTTATTATTCCGCATTTGTGATTTAAATTTTATCAAAGTTGTGTTCTGTGCTGCCGGTGACTTTTAGAAAGCTTAGTGGCAATGAAAAAAGATTTTGTAAATAAATAGGGATCTTAGTTGCCAGGAATTGCATTAGCAATGTTGTTCTTTTCAAAAATGTTGTCTTGAGCCTGTTTTTTAATGTAAAAGAGCTCCTTGAGATTCAGGTTGTATGTTGATGTCTCTGCTCCAAGTAGTAACTTTCACACCCATTGAGCAGTTGTAGCAGTGGTTTGATAGAGTGACAGAAGTGATGAAGATAAAGCTTTGTATTTTGCTACACATTTATTGAACTTGGCTGGGGAGAGGAAAAGGAGGCAAATTATTCTTCTGTGCCTCTATTTCCAAAGGCTAAGGTAGGTTGGACTTGGCTTTCAGGTGCTCTTGGCCACCAACCTGTGAGCATGGGAGCAGCCTGGTGTAATGAGACCTGGCTGGCTATGGGAGCCAGGGGAGCTGGGCAGGGCCAGCAGAAAAGGAGCTGCTTTAGGGCAGGTGAGGGAGGACACCTTTGAATCAGAAAATAACCTGTGTTAGACCTGCACATTCTGGATCCTTTTATTACTGCTGCATGCACAACTTTGCTTTCCTAAAGCTCCTTCATTCCAGCCAATGTCCACTGTGCCTAAAGGTAGTATTTTGTGAAAATTCAGCAATAATAATCTTTCAAACAGAGTGAACATCCACAGTGTCTTTCATAACAAAAATAAACCATCCTTGTTTTTCAATATCTTGTTAGTGTGCCATTTTGAATTTAAAATTTCACATCAAGGTCAGAAACAATTTGAGTGATACTAACAAGGTTTCAGGTGTGATGTTTTGTCAGAAAACTCCTACACAAAATTTACAATTCCATTTATTTGTTAGTAGTTGAAGTACAAAAAGAAAGAAATTGATCTGTAAATCCGCTGAGCATCTTAATGGAAAAGAGATGACTTTTTATTGATTTAATCACATAAAACGAGTATTAGGTATTTCAAAATGATCAAACAGCACTATGAGTATTCGTAGCAGAGAGCTGCTGCACGAAGTCATGTGGTGGAAATCCTATTTTGCACAGGATGGAAACCACAGCCTTCAGCCAGCCTCAGAAATGAAATATTTGAGCATGTGTGACAGTTTGCTGGGAATATCACCTTCTGCCGAGCCAGGCTGGCAGCCTGCCAGCTCTTTGCCTGCTGTCTTGGGGGACATGGGTGGGCAGGTTGGGCTGGTCTGAGGAGTATTGTGATAAATCACTGTAATAATGTGATTCTTGCCAGGCTATCCGTCCTGAAATCCTGTGTCCACGTATGCAATGACTGCTCCTGAGAGTGGTCACTGCGCATGGAGTGCATTGCAGTGCCATGACCTGGGTGTTTCTGTGTGCTGATGTTCTCAGGATTGTGGCATCTGGGCACTAGGAATGGAGTACTTAATCGCTAAATAAATAAATAATTATTTTCCAGTTTTAATTGGCCCCCTTTCAAAGCATAATGTTCCCTTCTTAGTGCACTTCCTTTAAAAATTATGATTTCAATTTCAATTTCTCCTGTAGTTTCGCCATCTTGGTCATGTTTAGCAGTAGATAATTTTTTACTGTGACAAATATTTGATAGTTTTCCTCTGCTCTATTTGTAAAACTTCTGTACAGTCCTGTTGCATTAGTGATAGGTTGTGTGCTGCTCTTAATTCAGGGCTTCTCCGCCTTGGATTTCTCTCAGTTTTAATTTGGTTTCACATTGCAAGAAAGGGTTACTTGTGGTATTCTAGCTACTGGGCTATGGCACATTTCTCTATAATGGCTTCTGATATGTACTAAAAATCCTAGAGGGCTTGACTCCCATATGGCTTCTCCTACATTAGGAGGCAAATGGGAAGGACTCCTGTTTCTCCTTGGTGCATTTTGTGGAAATGAGCTTTCTCGTGCAGCTGGTGGGATTCTCGCCGCAGCTAATGGCTCTGGAAAAGTGAACCATCTGCTGCTCCGGTCAAAGTGCCTGGATTGTTTCTTCTCCAACCTATTCCCGGAAGGATAGAGAAAGTCAAGAGCAAACTGTAAATACATAAGTTTCTCATGGGAGGGGTGACATAAACATAAATCACATTTACCTGTCAAACTGGTTCTGTATAAATATTTATGAGTTTAAACTATAGGAGAAATACGAGAATTCCTTGGTTCAAAGGGCATATGGGGCTAGTATTCTGATATCAGCTCTGCTGAGGCATTGCCTATTGAAATTGGATTATGGAAAGATAAAGCACAATTATGACATATTTAAATTAAATGTCTCTGGATTTAAGTCCTTTTGTTTCTTTACACTTTGGGCGTATCTTGAATATACTCTTGTGATTTGATATTAACAGCACTGTAGAATTGTCCAAGTGAATGTTTGTTGGTCTTGTAAAACTGACTTAGAATACTGATTTCTAATGTTTCCTCATTTATTCATTTTAATCTTCTCATTGTGGAACAGGCTGTGACTGTGAGTTTTAATGATTGCACTTTTGTTTAGTGACTTTCTCTTTGCAAAGTTAAGATGGGAGATTTGTGTGTTGAAGCGCCTTGCAAGATAATTCTGGAGGATGAAAAAGGTGGATTTCTGTGAGGAAGGACATCCTGGATTTGTATCTACAATTGCCATTGATGCTTTAATTCTCTTTCCTCTTCTCCCTTCAATGAAAGAACTTCAGTGATACAAATATTTTGTTAAAAGCACAAGAATTAACTGCTTATAAAATGTAAAGCAATCTTTAAGTAGCAAAACACTTCTAAGATCAGTGATTCTATGGAAATAATTGTATTTCATTACAAACAGTTCCTTGGTAACTAAGAAAAATGTTATTCATTATTGAAACAGTCACAAACAGTAAGAGAAACCACCTTTCACTGGGATGTAAATGAGCGAATGGAAATAATCAAGTGGCCAAGAACACATAAATGGTGCTTTCTGATGCACTGGTGTTTTTCTGCTAACTTTTCAGCTGCCATAACAGGACAACATTAGGCAGTGAGTCCATACATATCCCCCCAAATATATTCAGTGTCTTTTTTATGCTGATCCATCTAGATTGACATTAAAAGCTGTGTGTGTCAGAAGGATGCCACCTCCTCCATATATATATTGTCACTTAGAAGAAAAACAATTAGTTTGACGCTAGCAGAATACTTACTTTTTTGTGGTAACATAAAGCCAGCATTAAAAATGTGAGTCTGTACTATAATTAACTTGAAAGTGACAGCTGTCATGCCACACATTTCCTTTCTTAAATGAATAATATAAGAAATGTTTCCCTTATGTTGGGAAGGATGGGAAAGACCTGGAAATCTGATGCTTTTGATAATACTTAGCTCAATTTTTTTTGCCTAGCTCAGCATATTAACAGACCTTGTGACACTCATAATTGGAGAGGAAATTTTGTTCAAATTACTTTTGCTTGATATTTCAATATGGCCTTAGGACAAAAGCACTGCTTGGGGGAGAAAAAATTTCCACCTTGTCTTCTGAAAATCTCTTTATGACAATAGTCTGTTGGATTGCATGGAAATGTAATGGGTATTTTGCTCACTAATGGATGAGTTTTGGGGAGCTTCCAATACACTCTCCATTACAGGATATTTGCACTACTTAAATATGATGAAAGAGGTTGGTCCAATGAATAGAAGCAAGGTCCTCCTAAAACCCCCAAACATTTGTAATGATTCAGGCAATCCACCTGGACTGTTTGTAATTTCTAGTTTATGTGGGATTCTGTGTAAATCATATTTTATGTTCATTTTGAATACTGTTGACAGTTTCCCTGCTTGACTAAAACTCAGGGAAAGGGTTTTAGAGGGTTAACACTGAAGTTTTGAGCCTTAAAAGCTTTTTGTTCAGACCGAAACTCTCTTGTATGAACATTTGGCTATTGCCCAGGACAAACCAGTTTTTCCAGTCAAAACCTTTGTGGAGAGGAAATGAAGCAACACACAAGTTGCAGATAATTTCATTAATTATTTGGATCCTTCAATGAACAAGACTGCTGAGTATAAAATAATTTTGCACTGGTGTTTTAAGTGATTTAAATAAAATACTGGGGTAAAAGACTGGTGTATGTTGAGGAGAAGTATGAGGAAAAGGGAGATACTGAACTTCACAGAGGACACTCAGATCAGGTTAGTTCTACTGTGGAAAGTAAGACAGGGAGTACATACAGGCACGTGATGGGCCTGGAAATGTGCAGTTCTTGTGTTTAATTGAAGTCGACACATTTGGGTGTTGGAATCCTTACAGAGTCTGTGCATCTGCTTATTTTGACTGTTTATTGTCTCTGATGAGCGCATTTTAAATCCGAGTGCCCACCAGCCTAAAGCTCTGGGATAGCCTTGGAGGTGTATCTGGATGTGAGGAGCCTCTGCCCAGGCCATGGGGTTACCTTTTGCAGGCCCCTGCTCTTTGGAGAGGTATGAAGTTGTGGTCAGGAGCAAACTAAGAGACGTTCTCCGGCGCAGTTGGGATTCCTGTTATTTTACTGAATAGCAGCTGAATGTTGACATTACAAGGAACTGTACACCTTAGAGCAAAATGTTTTTTATAAAAAGGAGACCTTACTTAAGGAACTGAGAGATACAGCATGTCATCTATCACCAGACACCTACCTGGGGAGAAATTACTTAGTTTTCAGTTGGGTGCTCAACACTTTGTATTGGCCACCATTTTGATTACATCTTTTCAAACCAATAAGGAAAACACCTTTGAAGTGATTCTACATTTGTAGCTAATTATCAGATAATCCCTGAATAGTTTTTCTCCACTCACAGCCCAATTACCTTATTTTTTTTTCTATTATTTTGAGGACTACAGATTAATACCTAACTGTTCTTTAGAGTAGATTTGCTGATAAAATGAAACATACTTCTGTAGTGAAATATTATAGGTTATTCCAGACCTCTTACATATTTAGTTTTAAAGACTGTTCTGGTGCATTTTTTTTTTGGTTCTATGTCAGCTGAAGGTGGAAGGGTCCAGAGAGCTGGGATTCATAAGAAGGATGCTTACAAGTCCTGTGCAGGGGAGTCCTTGTGCCAGATATGAAATCCAAGCCACCTGATACCAGTCTCTTTTGTCTATCATTTTAGATAATGCTACGCAGTAAGTTGGACATGTTTTGATATTGTTAGCTTAATCAATCACTATCTTTCCACAAAAATGCCTCAATTGTCACGTTTTATATGAGGACAAAGCTTAGTCATGTATTGAAAATCTAAGCAAATGTTATGTGTATGTATCAGTATGATGTCTCCCCATATTCATTACTGCCTGCTGTGTTTACGTAGCACTAAGCACATAATTTAAACTCCTTCAGAATTGATAGAAGATGTAAACGTCACTTGACGTGTTCTGTTTGATGTTGAAGGAGTTACTTCTGGTATCATGCGACACTGTCAGTGAGCATTTGCCAGAGGAGAGACTCACAGTGACGTGAGGTAGAAAATCTTCTGCAGACACACATGAGAACAGCCTGAATCTTTGTTCTCTGAGGAAGCGAGCTTGAATCCTGTGGTGGCATTTGAAATTACTTATTTCCAGTATATTGTGTGTTTTCCTGTCCTGTAATTTTTTTCCAGTCTTGATTGCGTGGTAAATTAGGATGTTACAATTAGCAGACCTAATTTAAATTAAGCATGATTGCTATGGAATTTGAATACCTGACTTTCTGTAAGTGTTTGCATTTGTCTTCCTCTGTGTCTTCATTTGTGTACGTTCTGCAATTTTCATGGGTCTCACATTTGTTTTCCGGCTGGCCATGCTGGTTTCAGACTATGTGCAGAACAGAGCTGGGGCAGCAAGAATGCTGGGATTTCACAATGCATGGCTCCCAGAAATGAATTTTACAATAATCTTTTACTTATACAGAAATAGACTTATGTTATTTAACAGCTCTATCTTCCCTCACTTTGTCTCAGAGAAAATTTTGGCTGTGTTTTCATGTGCTTGTGAGTTTCTGCTAAAGTTTGTTAGACATCATTTGTAAAAATACTTCTCACATGTTCTTAGTTCCTTTAGTTATGAATAAGTACATAAAGAATTCAGAAAGCTTTTAGCATTTTCTTCACTTTCATTCTGATCCAATTTTACATGAGGTACATTTGTTAAATATCTGCTTTTTTAAATGGCTATGTAAATTATGGTTCTTATTTTACTAGGTTTTACAGTTTTTTCTTACTTTCTTTTATGATTTTTTTTTTAGTTATCACTGCTACTGCCCATTTTTTTTTATCCATTCATATATTTGTATGTACTGCTCTCTACCATCTTACTGTAACTGGAATTGATTTTGATTTTACTTTTCAGCCTTGTTAAGTAGAATAGCTCTTTAAACAAGTATCCTTTCTTGGCCATGGTGAACTTCTTTACCCTTTGGGTGTACTGCTGATATAAGCTTTAGCTGTCAGCTTGTGACTTCTGTGTTTGTGTTTTTCTTCTGCTCAGTTTTGTGAATGGTTGTTCCAGCTTCAGTCATCTAAAATTTCAAAACCCTCTGTGTGTGTATCTATTTGTAGTACACATTTGTATAGTTATTAAACAGGAACAGCCATCCTTGTATGAAAAATTGATAGCTGTTGGATAATGAACATTTGGCTCAGCAAGTAGGCATTACACAAAAGAGTGAGGTTTAGCATGTAATCAGGCTTGATTGTTCCAGAAACTTCCCCTTGCTGCAGATCTGAGGGCTGCTCTGTGTGCCAGGGCAGGATCTGGACCCAGGGCCTCTCCCTCTTCTCCTGCTCTTTGTGGTTTTGTTGCTCCATTAACATGAAATACCTTCCACAGGTATATTTTCTTATTATTTTAGTCGTCAGCTTATTTGATCTGATATATGCTGCAGTATAGCTATCTAATGTGTTTTTGTAAATAATTTTTTCATGTCTTTTTAAGTGTGTTAATTTTATCCAGGACAGTGGTTTATTGGCAGACCTGTCTCTGTAAATGAGTAAGGACCACATAAACTGAATGCTTTATTTCTGCTCTGCAGTATATCTCTCTACATAAATTTACACCAGTTTTAGGTCCACAGAACTTTAGCTCCTGTCTGCCCCCTTCTTTGACATTTAGAGCCATCTCTTATCTCAGTAGTCTCTTTTCCCTCCCTGCCATTCAGTGAGTGCATTGATTAGAAAGGTCCCAAGCAGCATTTCTTCTTCCAGAGCTGAAGGGGACAACCTGAGCAATCCGTATTCTCTCTCTGTATCGTTTTGAATTAAAGCACCACCTTGGCAAACACCTTTGTCTTGCTCTGCTAGGGAGCTGCTCTGCTCAGCCCTGGTTGAGTCCAGGCAGGCAGAGCATGGCATTTTCCTGTCTAAGCCTAGTCCTGGACAAATGTCAGCAGTTTTGTAGCCTGCCTACAGAGATTAGAGGTTTGTTAAGCCCGGATATTTCCCTCCTATGTCCACCGGACTATTATCCGCCTACCTTAGTACACTCCTGCTTTGCTGTCATCTTTTAGAGATGATTTTGAGGATTTTTCTCCCATCTTTGTGTGCAAACATGATCAACAAACTGTTTTCAATGCTTCTGTTTCAAGGCCTTTAGAGGCTGAATGTTTGTGTGTACATGTATATACATACTGTAATACTTTCAGAGAAAAGTGGTTTTCCCCCCTTGAGAAAATTAACCTTTCTTCATTGGACTGTCTTTTGAAGTATCCCGTTCTTTTTTTTCAAATTTTATTAAGGTGATACTGATATTTTTCTTTTGGTTTTAGTTTGTAAGAAGTTGCTAAGAGTTGGGAAATATTTTTGGTTTAGGAAGAGAGGTCTTGGTGATGAAAATAGAAAGCACATTCTCACCTTCTAAGTTTAGAAACAAAAGTATAAATTTAAATGATTATTGTAAGGTAGACAGCTTGAGACTTTGATTTTCTGCATCTGTATAATTATCTACTACACTTTGCAGCTGGGGATGAATTTGAGAATTGTTTACCTATTCAATGAATATTTTTTTATATATTAAAATTCTGCAAAATTAAGAAAGGCAGAATGGAATCCCAGTAAGACAAAAGAGCACAATTTTCGTAGCAGGCAATGCTTAGGGCAGTGCCTGGGTTAGAAAGGTAGGAAAGATGAGAGTGTTGATGTATCAGTGGTGCAAAGCATGATAATGTGTATGTTGCAGCTTACCTTGTTTTTTTCGGTATTTTTTAAAAGGTCAGATATTTTAGTCCCTTTAGCTTCTGAGTTAAATCCAAAATATCTACAAAGCCTCTCTGTCAAAAGGTATGTAGAACTGAAAAACTGAGGGATGGTGATTTTACAAAAAGCTGCCTAAGATGGTGTGGAATTGGTTGCAGATGAGGCCCAGGGGAGTGGGTTTATTGTCTAACAATTGTCAACGTGCTCTCGTTGTTGTCTGCTCTTCTGGCATGTTTGTGCCATGCAGTGCCATGTTCTGTTTAGGATTATCTGTGCTCTAATATGCTGGAAGCTGCTTGCAAGATAAATATGCTGGGTGATGCTTAAGAGAGTTGATGTTGCAGAGCTGAGGGTGGCAGTAAGTTGAGGATCATGTGCAAAATAGCAGAGGCACCGGGCACTTGTCTGAAAAGCACAGCAGAGATGTAGTTTCCACTGGTAGGAAAGCACATCAGAAGTGTAACATTCTGCCAAGCAAGAACTCTTCAACACTCTTCAGTGGGGTTGTTATTGTTGGTCTCAATAGCTGGAAAGATGAGCCTTACCAACAGAGCAAAACCTCTCTAGTGGAGCTCAGGAGAGCACCTTAAGAAGGTGTATTTTTAAAATGCGCAAATAATTTGATTGCAGATATCCTGGTCTTGTTCAGAATGTTGCCACCCTGGTTATTACTCTACTGTTTGGCTGTGTAAAAATCTGTGTTCTGTGCAATAGGGGCAACTCCTTGGAAGTCGAGGCAACTCCCTGGACAGTCTGGAGATTTATTCTAGAAAAGCGTATTGTTAGAATAGATTTAAAATTAGATCAGTAATTAATCCTCATGCTGAGGTTTGGAACTGCAGGTAGCTGATAATGAGCTAATTTGTAACATATTTTGAATCTTAAACTAAGAAAATGCTCTGAAACAAAATGAAGAGAACTGTTCATGTTGTGTACTACAAAGCAACCAAATGAGTTTTCATATTACTTTATGCAACATTTACGTTAAACCTGGAAACCTTTCTTTTCATTTTCAGCTCATTTGCTTTGTTTTGTGGATGCATCTTTGGGGAGAATGTCTAGAGTAGGTTTGTTATATTGCACACCTGTATGTAATTGTATGCTCCACGGATAGAGGATTTGAAACAATATAAAATCACTTTGTCATTTCATTCTGGAATTTGTTTGCTTAGATTTTTTGGAGGAAAAGAAATGTGATAAACTATCTTCCATGAGAATTGCCAAGTGGAGACTTATTTAAAAAGCAGCTATGCTATGTGAAGCATTTAATCATAGATTTGGAGGAAATGGGAAATGAAAGTATGCAGCTATGCTTAGCTTTCATTCAATCAGCCTTTCACACTTTGTGATGTAACTTCATGGCAGTATAATGCCTAACACAACTGAAGTAGGAGATAGGAGTGCTTGAGAAAGTTTATGTTTTGCCCATTAAATAAAGTCTATATTTATTCTGGCATCTCTATTCCATAAGAGATTTTTTCTTACTTTCGTTTTTTTATGCTAAAACAAAGATAGGCTTAGAGTGTGTTCAGAATAAGTGGATTTGTGTAGTTGAGAATAGCTGTACCAGTCATTGTAATTTGTTGTGACATCTCATTTTGTTTGGCTTTGCAGAGTTGTTCCTATGTTGTTAATAATGCAAAAGGTCTGGACTGTACAGTGTGGTGTAAGCAGGTGTGCACCAGCCTCAAGCATTAGGCAAATTAGACATAAATTTGGTGTTCACTGGCAATTTCAGCCTTTTCTTTTGTAATTTCTTAGCTCGCAGTGATGCTGCTTCTTCAATTTGAGCTCTAAATGAAGTAGGAGGGCTTGTCTAACATATAGCTTGGTTTAGATGAAAGGAAAATGGTCTTTCATGCAATAAGTTAATTCCTAAGTACAAAGATGTTAATTTTCCTTAAAACAAAAGAACCATCTGCACCCATTTCATTCCTTGCTTTGTAAGTCTTGGATTGCTTGACTCTGTATTCACCTCGGTTAAAGTGTTTGGTAGCACGCTGAAAGGTGTGGTGGCATGGGAAACCATGTCCTTTGTGTGTTTTACCCCCTGGTGCACTCTCTGGATATCTGTACAGAAATGCAGCCCACATTTCACAAGTTGACTGCATCTTTTTCCTCTGTGCTCTTCTTCTTTTGTCCAGTTTATTCTGCCTCAAAACAATGGGCAGTGTGAATTTGAGTGGAGCCTGGCTTGCTGAGCACCTTGCATCTTGTTTCTGTGTTTGTAGTAATTAAATGGTAGAAAACTTTTTGTGGAAGAGGACCCTGCACTCAGGCAGCTGGTTTTCACTGTTGTTTTTATTTAGGTTGCAAAGTTCAATCCTATTTGAAGTTCTTTAGAAAGATGGTAGAAACAGAGGAATACTGTAATCCAGTCTCAAGATCATGGGAGTTGGGGGTTGGTTTTATAAAGGAGTCCATGGCAGGTACAGATTGGCCAGAAATACACTGGATAAAGGCTCCTTAGTTGTTTAGTCTGAACAAAATGACCAGGAAGGATTCCAAATTCAGGATATTTCCTTGCTCCTGGGACTTTAATGACAGGAAATAAAAAGCAGTTTTCCTAGGTGATGTTGGGAAGAAGATAGTTCTGTATCTGGTGTGATGGAGACTCTGCCTGCAGTCTTTAAGAAGTTGCTTGTTGGACTCATGCCTCCATCCTTCATATCTTAACTGTGTGTAATTGTATGTCTTTACCACAAAAGAAGTGTTTATTGTAGGAATGTGCAACCCCCCAAACCTGCACCATGAATAATAACACTTTTTTTTACCCCAGTTATTCTAGGATGAATAACTCTTAAACTATTCTTGAATGTGGAAAAAAAAGAAATCAGTTGAACCAGATGCTTACTTATCTATTTTAGAGAACTAATTATCCCTGTTGTTGGTAGTGCTAAAGCTTACAAAATTGCTTCCATCTTTGAATTACTATAATTAAGACGATAACTTCCACATCTAGTTAACATTGCTGTGCAGCTGCTGCATTCATTGACATGCAGATTTTGGATTTTGTAAATTTTCTGTCATTGTGGGTAAAAATTTTAAATACTTATTTTCATTTCCAAAATGTCTGTTTCTCATAAAGAACTCTTTGTAAAGCAAATCAACTAAAACCAAACTTCTGTAACATCAGAGGAGAATCTGGTGAAGTTTGGTTAGGTGATATTACATTTTAGGAAAATATGTAACCACAAATAACTTTTGTAGATATAATTGCTCTAAATTTTGGATCCCAGTTCATAGGGATCTGAGGTCACTCAGATGGAGTGTCAAATCTGGAACAAGTGTGATGCTTGGCTTCTGAAATGATATTTTGAAAGAAGTTAGTGCAAGAGTTAATCTGGCTCTCTAACAACCTGAGGTAGTTTACAAAATTCTAATATTAAGATTTTTGGTTGAAGGTTGGTCTTGATGATCTTGTAGGTCTTTCCAATCTTAGTGATTATGAGACAGATCACTAATACAAATGAAATGCATTCATAAATAGTAACCAAAATGTGATTTAATATATATTTCCATGTATCTTATTTCTTTAAGTTGATTTCTGTCAAAGTCAATGAGAAGGCTCATGCAATCAGTGTTATCTTGTTTACTTGCATACTCCAGCAGTTTCAGCTATGAGAAATTACTCAAGGCCTATAAATTCAGATAGATTTTGAGAAACTTCCTTATCATTATTCATTTATAATAACCAGCATCGCTATGAAATTGCTTGATAGTGGTGGTTGGTTATTTATATTTACATTGTTTTTTTCTGTGGCCCTTCTGTGGATGCCTCATGGGCATTAATCAGTTTTGCTCGGTGAGTTGAAGATGTCCCCTGAGTAAACTGCTAAAATAAAGAATCAAATATCGATTTATGCTGAAACAGAGTCATTGATTTCTTTTTCAGCCTGAACAAGCATATGGAACAAGGTGCACTCGTGGTGCTCATTTTAAAGGCTTGTCCGTGAGTGAGGAGGAGGAGGCTGCTTGGGGTGCAGATAAAGAGCTGGGGGCTGCGTGCAGGTTGCAGGTACAGCGCCAAATGTGCTCAGAAATAACTCTGGCCAAGGGTGCTGGCTCAGGGGCACATTTCAGTGGGTCCAAAAGCAGTGTCCAGTTACCAGACCCACGCCCCATGTCCTGCAGTGTTCAGTTTCAGGAATGCTCTGGGGACACTTCAGTACACGTAACAAACGATATTTTTACTGCAGGCAGAGAAGGTAACTCCAGAAACAGAGTAAAAACTCTATTTCCATAGTGATGCAAAGGCATTGTTTCAACTGTTTCAATATAAGCTATCCATGTTACTTTGTGTTTTCAGAATTAAATGGAGGTGCTCCTGTGTTCTCACAGGTTTCTGGACTTAGGCTTGGCCCTGTGGGTTTTGGACCAGGGTAGGGAGGGCAGCGCCTCCAGAGCTCTGCATGGACTGGAGCTCAGCCCTGCAGCTCTGTGCCCCACAGAAACTCTGTGCTGTTAAAATTGTGTTTTGCTTAAACTGAAAGACCTGGAGGGGATTTGCTCTCTGAAATTACGAAGTGAGATCTGAGCAAATAAAAAAAGGTTAACAAGACCAATAGCAAATTGTGAGAGGAAAGGAGGTTCAGGGCAGGGCTCACCTTGTATTTAATGAAAACAGCAAAACTTTGGCTTATAAACAAATAATAATGCTTGAAATCTCTCTGGACTGGTTAAAAACTGATTTTTTTCCAGTTAAAAAGTAAGATATAGCCAACCTTTTTCCCTTTTACTTTCTCCTATTACTCCTGTTTTCATATGTAAATTGAATTAATTTTTGAGCAAGAAGACATACAGTATTGTTTTGAGAATTCACAAATGGTAATAATAATTAATGTAATTTAAAGGATGAACAATATGATCTCCTTATTATCATTGGCCTGGTAGCTCACTTTTGAGCCCCGCACTATCTGGCTAAAATGAACCTTCCAGGAAATAACTTTTTCTTCAGTGGAACTGTTTCTGCCAACTCTTCAATTGACTAGTTTGAATTTCTTTGGCACTAAGCCCTGCTTAAAGCCAGCTTTGCTTCCTTCATATTTAACTATTCTTTAGGAGGTGCTCAAATGCTGTCATAGTGACTTGTTGGGGGAGAGGTCATCTCACTGATGTCTGCTTGTTACCTCTTTCCTTCATCCTTTTTTGTTTTAGTGACTACCAGAACTTCATCACTCTTGTTCTGCATTTCCTCTAGGATTCCTGCATCTGTTAAAAGCTTTTTCTCTATATGCAGAGAGCTCTCTTCAGCCAGAAGAGAGTATGATTGTACTTGTATATTTTTCTCTACGTAGAACATGAATTTGAGAAGTTGGGTGCTGTGTTCTTAGTCTCTGTTTAAGCTTTGCCTTATTGCCAACACACATAAGTCATAGCAAATGCTAAATAGACCCAAGTGATGTTTCTCTTTTGCAGATGAGATATCCAGGAAAATTAAAAGTTATCCAATGCTAAGGGTGCAAAGAGAATAATGTTTTATTCCCAACTTGGGGCTAGGCTTTCACTCCAAACCATTCCCTCCTCTGGGTACATTTGTGTAAACCTGACCTATTTTAAGGGCTCTCAGCTGTGCTTGCTCTGCATCCCCTTAACCCTTTCTCTCTTGGCTCCTTATCTTGGCAAAGACAGCAATGAAAATGAGTTTGTAAATCTCTGTTCAGTTGGGAAAATGCAGGCAAGCAGTTAAAAAGCTCTGAGTTTGGGACAGTTCACTTCCCCTATTATGCTGTGGTTTAAACATACCAAGTTTCCATAGCCAGCTCCAGACATTGCTATGGTAAAGTGTGTTTTAGGAACTCTCTTAAGCAAAGAGATAAAACTATAGAGAATGGAGCTCTGTTTTCTCACTGTACTAGTGGTTTTTATTGAGCAAGATCTTAAATTCTTACATTATATTTGATACTAAAATGCCCAGGATTTTTTTTTTTTAAATTTCTTACATAGTAGTATATATTACACTAGAATATTCAGGAATTTCATGTTGCAAGAAAGATTTTGTGCTAATGTAAACAATGATTATCTGGTATTAATCTTGGAATTGAGTATTCTGGGGTTTTTTTCAGCAGTTACTGGAATAGTGTAACTGAAAACATGTTAAAAATATCCATGAACTGGGATTTTAAGCTTCTTAAGATCAGGCTGTTAGTTTTTCCGTGAGATGTGCACAATGGCAATCAGTTTTTGGATGGACTGTTGTTGAATAATACATGAATGTAAATGGAGATTGTATGGAATCAGTTGGATAATTTTGAGGAATGCTTTAAGTACACTAAAGAGCCTGAATAGCAGTTAATGGTGCTTCAACTTTATTACTGTTTATTATAGTTGGCAGTTCAGTTGTATTTTTTTCTGTATCAAGTTCTCTAGTTTCCTATAGAACAGCAATAAAATAAGCTTACAAATAATAATGGTCAGATGCACTGTATCCTGTGGCAGAAAAATGCTTTTGCGTTGAATCGTAGTTCTTGGCAGCCAGAGTGTGTTTATTGTTGGGCAGCTCCAGCAGATCAGTCAGTGCATGAAGGACCTGGCAGATGTCAGCATTTGGGGTCTGCAAGCAAAGAGGCTTTGCCTGTGCCTGGGCAACCCAGTGTGGAGCTTCACAGAGCACCCCTGGAGTGGGGCCAGCCAGCTCCTTCCTCAGCCTTTGCTCAGCTTTCCCTGCTCCTGGCTGTTCTCCCACTCCTATCAACACCAATGGGATTCTAGTTACCTGTTTTGGGAACTGCTGAAGTAAGCAGGTATCTTTCTGCCATGTAGGAAGCAAGCTGGAGGTAGAAAGAACAGATGTATGTAGCTGTAGTGCTTGGTCAGTTTTAGGATGTTGCTGGCAACTTCATTTCTTCTGTTTAAACAGCAGGAGAAGTGGCAATCACAAAGGCATTTAACTATCTAGCTGGTCTTCTTCACAGCTCCCACAATTTAGAAATGTTTCCCTCGCCCATTGCAATTCCATTTATCATGTTTAGAGCTAAATGTTTGCTACCAGCAATCACAAGCTGGGAAACAAATAGAAGGAACACATCCTTCTCTTCATTTGGCTCAGCTTTCCCAATAGGGAAAAAGTGAATCTGAACTGTCCCATAAGAAGTGTCACTTTCCTTGCTGGCAGAAAGTCATGGCAACGAGTGGAGTTGATGTGGTGGAGGTGTGTCTGAAACTTGCTTTGCAGAGTTTTCCATCAGTATTGCCTCATGTGTTCACAAAGATTTTTGGATCTCAGGGATTTAAGTTTGATTAGTAATCCCACTCATCTGCTGGGTTGTGCTAACACTTTGCTCTGTAATTTTAACTCTGCCCTAAGGAATATGCTCTGGTTTCTTATAACCAAGCCAATAACTGTAATGGATTTATTTGCTAGGTTGGATGTTGGTAAGAGTATCCAAAGCACTCTGGGGTATTTGACATTGTTT
Source organism: Toxostoma redivivum (assembly GCA_013397375.1). NCBI lineage: Eukaryota > Metazoa > Chordata > Aves > Passeriformes > Mimidae > Toxostoma > Toxostoma redivivum. The sequence continues at coordinate 655,275 of VXBI01001671.1, forward strand.
TTTGCTTTTTGTGTGAGTTTGAAAGCTTGAGTTGCACATATTCTGTAAATCAGGAATGAGTTACCAGCTATCGCCAGTGGCCTGTGCAGCAGATGCTTCCAGTGTTGAAACACTTGCTGCTGACCAAGTACCTTTTGTCCCTGTACTTTTCCTTCTTTGCAGGATCACTACTGAGATCAAGAGTGTGAAACAATTCCACCCTAAATACCGAGAGATTCCTCCTTAGCAGAAAGAGATTCTGCAGGACCTGCCTCGAGGTGCTGTTGTCCATCTGACTGTGTCTAATGGTTTATCTTTCTTCCTTTCTTTCTTTCAGCTGTCGGACAAGCAACAGGAAGAGTTTGATTGTAACATCCAGCACATCTCCAACTCTCCCACGGCCACATTCCCCTCTCCATGGACACGCAGGTAACTCCCTAGGTCTGCTCTACCTGGGAATCATCAGCACAAATCCCAGAAGTCATTGCAGTGAGTTGAACGAAATGATACTCAGCATCAAAATATGCCCTTTGGAAATTACTCTGTTAGTAGTTTTTCATCTTTTCAAACTTGTAAAAGGGTCCTTATAGTTTCAAGATAAATGTTTTATGTTCTGCATTTTCTAGTTTGCTTCCATATCCATCCTCCATTCTTCCTGGGGGATTCAATCCTCTTACATCCTGAAAAAGAGCATGAGATGGAAAACAAAGCCAAATAAAATTAGATAAATACATTTAAGTAGATCTCTTGTTTTGAGTCTCCGAGCATGGTTAATTTGTGGCAGTGATTTAACTGCATTTCTCATGAGGATGAACATCCTGCCTGTTTCCGTGTGCCTCTGGCAGCCCAGCAGCTGTGCAGTGTGCCATCTTATGATCTCTGTCTGCTACTCATTGCAACATGAGGTGTTTGGGAGTTTTATTTCTTTTTTTCACTGCTGCCAGTTTTACCATGGCAGCAACTGGGAAATGCTCATTTCAGAGCACATGGGCAGGGGCTTGTTAGTCATTGAAATGAAGCATGTGGAGATATTCTTCCAACAGAAAAAGAAGGAATAATTCTTCAGAAAGGGTCACACATGCAGATTCAACAGCTTGCCTGAACAGCATGTTCCCTTGTTTTTGTTGCTGAGGGAGGTAGGTGATGTGTGTGTGTGATGTTTGGAAAATGCCAGAGAGGATTATTGGACTCCAGGTACGTCCCTGATGGGCACCAGTCAGTAGCAGGAAGCAGCTGTAACGTTTGTAGCACATCATGCACAGTGGAGCCTCTCTGGAAACACGTCACTGCTGCGTGTAAGACAAAGAATGTTGTTTTCATTATAATCTGACTGTGTTCCTCCTACATGGCAGTATGTTCTGTAAATGCTTTCTGGAGACTGAAACTGAGGCAATGCTGAGAAAGAGCAGCAAACTGATAGTAGCTCAGCAAGAAGGAGCCATCTGCTTCTGTTTGCAGAGCTTTGCATCCTGAGAGGTGATATCCAGCCTGTTGAGAGGAGAAAAGAAGGCCGAAGTTATTGTTCAGGGATGCCCATAAATGCCTAATTCCTCTTAAGTTTTCATTAAAATCTGCCATATATTCTTGGCATGCTATAAAAAGACCAGTCATGGAAAACTAGGAAGATGCTTTAAGTACATTATTATTCTAACATCACCCATAATTTTCAAATTAAAATGTTAACAAAATCTTTCCAGTGGTATATTAAAACCATTTTCTGCTTCAGAATCTGAAATAAAATGCAGTGTAAAAAATGTGTATAGGACCATCTCCTTCCACTTCAAGCTCCCTTTTTGTTGTTGTGTGTGGTTATGGTAGAGATAATTTAGTAAAATTTAGTTTAAACAAGGCATTTTTCTTGGTAGAGATTCTCCACTTAGTTACCTTGTGCTTTTTGCTTTGAATTCATATATGTGTTGGTTTCATTAAATTCTAAATTAGCTCTACAAGCCTTTAACTGAGAAAAATAAATGCTTGGGAGATTGCAACAAGATATTGACATGAGCATTGGTCAGAAAACAAATGCAGAAATGTTCATAATAGAAACATGTATATTTTATTTTCTTTTGATTTGCTTTTCTCCTCTGTCTATTTAAAAAATTGAGTTTCTTTTGGTGGTTTTGATGCTGTTTCAGGCTTTACAAGCTTATAATTTATTAGAAGTATGTGAGTGTCTTCTGAAAGGAACAGTACCTACTCAGTGGTGTGCCACCTTACTTTAGCAGAAATTTTCAAATATTTCCTTTTTTTTCCTGATGTTGCATATGTGATTTAGAATATTAATTAAAATGACATCCTTTGTTACCTTTTACAAGTAGCCAGTAGTGCACAGGAAGAGAAATTAATTGTAATTTGGGTTCTCTACCAGTACTATATTTAGGAGTCTTCCCTGGGAAAAAAATAATTTATTCAAGAGATGAAAGTAGATGAAATTTAGAGTCACAAATATTTTCTTAAGAAATATCATATGTAAGGAGTGAATTTGAGAACAGGCTGTGATATTTGTATAGTATTTGAACAAAATCTGTCAGTCTGTTTGTTCAGGCACACACGGTGATGAGTTACTAAGAAATGCTGGTGCCTCTTTTGTCTTGAACTTTTGTCTTTTCTTCTTAATGCCCATTCTGAACCTCTCCTACAAATCAAAGGAACAACATGCATGCAGAGAAACCAGGGAGGCTTTCTAAAATATTTCTAGACACCACACTAAAATAAATTCCTGTATGGCAGTAATGTCAGGAGTTACTCTTCTGTGCATGATGTTAAAAGTCAGTGGGTGAGGTCAGGACAGTTGTCTTTTTTCAGGCAAACCTACCTCCTCATGAGCACTGATCCAGGCAGAGGGACTTACTGTCTCAAACAGCATCCCAGCAAGATGCCAGGCAACTTCATATCCCAGAAAATTTAGAAGAGAAGTGTTACTTAAAGAGCTCTCAACATTTGAGAAAGAAGTACATCCAAATACCTTGAACCCTGCCATGAAATCACTTCTGAATCAAGAGCACTTAAATGTGCTAGTTCTGTTTTAAAACTGTATGAAATAGCATTTTCCAGAATGAGCTGGTACTTTGGCATAAAGAGCTACAGCTCATGAGGAAATCACTCTGCTGGCTTAGTCTTCCAAACTTATAGTAGCCAGTTTAAGAAATAAAAGTCTGAAAATTTTGCCTTTATTCTAAATTCTTTTTGTTTTGAAATGAGAGGGGGAAGTAAAGAGGTACACATGTGTATTCCTTAATTTTTTTTCTATTTCTTTGAATCAGTTTTTTAAAATCTGAAATTACAAAGAGGCTACACCATAAGGTTCATAACTGAGTTGCCATCAGATTATATTTTAAATCAAAAGGCCTAAAATGAAAGAAGTAACATTATAATTTAGTAGTAAAAAGATAGGCACTTAACAGCTGGAAAATTGAAGCTCAGGCTGTTTTCAAATTTACCTTCCACGGCTGTAAGGTAGCCAGGTTGTTCTCTGGCTTCCAGTGGAGGCACTTGTCACTGCTGGGACCTTTACCCTGCTCCCATCTCTAATGGCACACAGAGGGAGCTGCTCACAGGCAGCACTGTGCTACTGAATTAAATGATTCTGCTATTATTACACTGCAAGTTCAGTTTCACCTTCTGGCAGAAAACTGGCTATTGCTGAGGTGCCTATTTATTTATTATTTTTAGAGTGTGCAGAGTATGTAACATCCCACCCTACATCCTACCCTGGTTATCAAAGCTGAGGTTCATCAGCACGTCATGCCTGGGATCCTTGGTGGTGTGAGAGCACCATGGCATTCATTGTTTATGAGACTGGTGGTACACAGGGTGCTTAAAATATTGGATAATTTTGAAATTTGTATGTGCTGAAATGCATCTAATTTTGTAGCTTGCATATGACCTTTAGCTGCTTGCTTAAATATTCAGCAAATAATTTGAATATCCTGCATAGAAGACCACAAAAACTTAGCCTTTTTTGTTTATTTATTAATTTTTATGGCTCTCAGAAGTAGGTTTTACAGCATGGTTCTGTTGTGAGTTTTTGGACTCATAACCTATCTGATGAGTGTCATTTGTGTTTGTAGGGGATAGCTGAGACTGTCATTGCCTGTAAGGTCTGGTTTCTTGTTTTGAAAGTAGTGGATTTACAAATGCTTTGGCTGCATTCTTCTTCCTGTGTCCGGAAGATGCAAAGGTTCCTGCCTGAATTATTGGCGTTGTTGTAGCTGTGTTGATTTACATGATGGGCAATCATTCTGTGTAACAGCCTCCCTTGAGACAGAGGCGTTTCAGGTTTAGTAGTAGCCAACTATAACTCCGGAGCAACAGGGGAATCTACCTTTGCTGCAGAATAAATAGGATTTCAATCTGTCTTGGTGAACAAGACCATTGCACTCAGGCTTCTCTTATTAAAATACCTTCATCTACAGCAACGCTGGGAAATTTTAGGGAAAGTAGAAATTCCCCGTCTCCCTGTTGTTGTTTTAAAAGCTTCACCAAGACTTGAATCGAGTAGAAAAACTAATTGCTTTTCATTTTAAAACTATAAGCAAATCACTGGGGATCTAATTAAAATTCCAGTGTCTGAAAGGAAATATGCCATATACATCTGAAAAAGTAGTTGCTCAAAAATTAGTAGTATCTCTGTACCACACAGTGCAGGCTCAGAAGAGTTTGAACACCCACATACTTAATTTCAAAATTTAAGAACTATCATTACCCAATTTGCTCAGTTATTTTGAAATTCCATTTTGATCATACCCCAGAAAGTTCAAAGATTGATGAAGATATAAAAAGGCAATGACAGTTCATTGCTTGTTTATAACAGCATTGGGTGATGAGATTTTTGTTCAAAACTATCATCTTGACAAAGTAGTGTTCATTGTCAGTAAAGCTTGAAAAATGAGAAGGCAAAGACCAAGGTTTCCACCAAAGCTGGCAGCCTTCCTTGCTTTGTTAGATCATCTGCATAACCATGGAAAGGCCTCACTCCTGCTGCATCCTAAAATGCTCCTTCAGCTTTGTGCTAGCAAGTGATTGGTGACCCTCACCCTAAAGTGTGTGCCGCTACCAGAACATGTGTGTTCATGCATGACTCAGTTCTAAACTTGGGTGACTTCAGTCTCCTTGGAGGCTTGCAGTGCCTCCTGGACTGGGACTGTCAGACCTCTCAATCTTCTTGTGTTTCAAAAGTAGAGAATGGTTCTGGTTCTGGTTTTCCACTGTGACAATGAGAATTAAAATGAGTACAAGCTTAATAAATGAAACACAAAAAGTTCTTTAGCTATAGGTTTCTGATCACTCTCTCTCCTCTGCACTTGGGATATACTGGGAATGGGTTAAGCAGTATCCAGTTTTGGATGAAGACTTGAATTGTTTGGTATTAAACTCTGAACTCGTTGTTAGTCTTTACTAACAGTACAAAAGAAAACCAAGGCAAAGGAAAACAAACCTGTTGCTCAAACTCTTTGTTTTTAATTTAGTTTGTTCTTGATGAAACAGATTGTGGAGTGGTCTGGAATTCACTTACCTCTCCAGTTCTCTCATCACCCCATGACACATGTTACATCAGCCTGGGGCTGGTTTAATCTCAACCAGCTGCTATTTTTCCCCTCGTAGACGTACAGACCAGATGGAGTTTGCTGGCCTGTGCTGCACTGTGGCCATCCTCATACCCCAGGAGGTATCAGCCTGTTCCCCCTCTCTTCCTCCACCTCCCTGCCCTGACACTTGTGCCAGGTGTGCACACCTTGCTACAGAAGCTGTGCAGAGATGCTGCTGCAGACTTTTGTGACCCATTTGTAAGGCAGAAGTTTGAGGGAATGTTGCCTTGAACTGGGCACTGTGCTTATATTCTGCTTCTGCTCAGTGGAACAGTAAAGGTATATGGGTAACTTGGACTGAAATTAATGTGACTTAATTATAAGCTTAATTATAAACTTCAGTAGGTTGCTGGATGGGACTGTAACCTCAAAATCACTGCTGCCCTGAGGGGCAAGCTGGGCAACTTGAGCTTCTGGAACAGAGACAAGTCCTTTGCAGATAACTCATACTTGAGGTTTGACTTTTCAACATGGCTTTTAAAATAAAACCATTTTATATGGGATCTAAATTTAAAACTATTTCTGATGTACCTTGCAGTGTATTGCTTTTCCAGAATCTATTTCATTTTCCTGCTCTTATTTTAGTGCTATATTGTTGTCTTTGCACAAAGAAATTGCTGTTGACACATGTTTACTATGGATAGTTTCTCTTATGTGCCCATATTAATGATTGGACAGAGCAAACCACTTCATGTCCAATAGAAAGCACCCTGATGTGAAGCTTCTAAATTCATCCATAACTTTCAAATATTTCTGTAGTTAGTTTGTAAATGATCCTGGCTTTCAGAAGGGCTTTCTGTGTTATGGATGCTTTTTACTTTAAAATAAAATACATTGCAATAAACCGCTCACCATGCTTATGCACCATATGACAAAGCCCAGAGGAAAAAACTGCTTGTGCCAAAAATTGTTTTTTCTTCTTTTCTGTATAGTTTTGCTGGTACTTTCATTTTCATGGTAACTATTTCAGAAAAACGGTAGTGTGACTGCTGATAGGTTTTAGCCCAATCATATATACATAGGCCTTTTATTATCATATGAAGTTTTCATGGTATACTCTTTTTTTTTTTCTCTGCAAATTTTAATTCAACCTTAGCATACACTGGGAAGAAATATTTTCGTACTGTTTATTATTCCTGAAACTGTCATCAGTGTCACTTCTAGCTCAGGTTTTTCATTGACAAGTGTTAAAAAAAGCTTGTAGATAGAAATTACTTCAAAATATTAAAAGACTCTAATATCTGTGGGTGGTACATTACTTATCTGAAAGTGGGAAATGAAACAAACCCTTTAAATTATTTTAAAAGGAGTATAAATACTGGTATATCTGTGTCAGAACAATTCTTTAGCAAACTGATGCTCAAAACTCAGACTCAAAGCTCCATATTTCCAGTTATTTGTGACTGCAGTGTGAAATTCAAAGTCTGTCAGAACACTGAAAACTTACTCCATTTGTTGCAAATGTGAACAAAATGGTTTTGAACTGTTAATTTTTGTTTTCTTAAACAGGTAGCAGCCCCTTGGACAGTCCCAGGAACTTCTCTCCAAATGCACCTGCTCATTTTTCCTTTGTTCCTGCCCGAAGGTAAGGCAAGATCTATTCTCTCTGGCAAGCAAATAGTCTATACACTTTATTTACCAATGGCCTATGGGTTAGAATATTTTTGTTTGTGCTTTACTTTCTTTCATGTCTCCAATTTTATTTTATTTTACTCCTTATGATTACATCTTGGCAGCATCAGAATGTATAAGGTGCTTTTCAGACCTAGAAAAAGATAAATTAAGTAGTTAATGCTGCCTAGGGAAGAGGCAGTGTTCTCCCAGAAGAATGACGTGTAGGGCATGTGATATGACACATAATTTAGTCAAAGTGACATTAAAGCCAGTCATGATTAGGATAATTGTAACTTAGTTGTAGTCCTAGATGTTGCTCTCACTGAAGTATTGAAAATGTACTGATCTTCTTTGCTATGTCTGCATAAAGATATAAACATACATTAAATTACGTGTGCACAACTCTATGTCTTCATTCTCTGCCTTTTCACTGGTAGTGACTCCTGAGTTTTCTCTGCTGTCTTGGGCATTGGTGTCAAGAGAACATTACTGCTTAATGAGGAAAATAGCAAGTCACAAAACCTCTAGAAGAGCAGCACTGAGAGACCCAAATGTGAAGCTGTCATCTGTCCTGCAGCAAGTGCTGGACAGGTGCTGGTCATGGGGTGTATCAAACTGCTGGAAAGAAATCTGATACCACAGTGGTGGATTTAGTGTAAGGAACAGGAAAGCAAGAATACAGACAGCTGGGAAAAGCAGGAAAATGGTGATTTGAATGTTGAATCCCAGCAGGTAGGCAGAAATGGATAATGATACAGAAAGTTAGATTTTGTGAGGAAGAAAGAACAGGGAAATTAGAGAGCTCCCAAGCAGGTTTTGTGCATAGGAGGTGAGTTATTAGATTCAAGTGTGAGGAAGGTATTTTGGATTTGTTAAACTCTGCCATAGCTGAAAAAAAACCCCATCAGTGTTAAAATGATCTGAGAATGAGAAATGTGTGATCGTCCTGAGAGGAAGTAAGTTTTCTGAGAAAAACAGATTTAGCTTGAGGACTAGTTTGAAAAAATGCTAAGTCTCAAAACTTCAAAGAAGAATAAAGGGTTAGGATTTGATGGAATAAGGTACAGTCTTTATCTGAATGGCAGGAAAATCCTGGAGCATTTCTCCATTGAGGTGACTTGCTAGAGGACCTGGTGTCCTTGAATTCTGTTTGAAGCAGACTTTGGTTTTCTGGTCTTATGTAAGAAAATGATTTTTAATAGCACATGAAATGTAAGAGACTGGATATGTATTTTCCTGTTGCCTCAGAGGCAAAATTACTGCTTTACCTGCTGGTTAAACAGTTGAAAAGGACTTAACCCACAATTGTTTTTAAAGCCTGATCTGGGTGTATTCAATAAGCTCTGTTGAAATCAACTGAACTTTTACCAGTTTTCACAATATCTGAACTATCTCACAGGAGTTCTGGATCCTGGAAAACAGTAGAAAAGTTGCAGCAGAAACAGCAGTTATTGTCAAAGCTTAACGTAATTTTTCAACATCATGTTTCAACTTGATCCTTCAATATGGCTTTCTAAAAGTTCAGACAGCAAATAAATGTTTTAATAATAAAACTCTGAAGAGTGCCCTTTCATACTTTTTCCACTTTTTAAATTTGATTTTTGAAGAAATAAGTGAATAAAGGTTAAGCCTATCCTATTGAGTACAGTGGTTCATTTTATAGTATCCATGTTCTTCTCTATACTTTTTCTGCCAGGGAAAAGAACACTTAAGCAGTGCTTGTTTTAGAAACCTGTTTCTATTCTCTGCTTGCATTACAGCCTGAAAAGCTATGCCAGCAGTAATAACAGATAGATACTAGATAACCCCATACTGGTATCAGAATAACTTCTATATGATGGAATTAAGGAATTGCAGGTGTGGTGCCAGAGAAATGGATATTTCACAGTAGCCTTTTCATTGCCATTGTGTGGGGCTTAAGAAATGGTCCTTGCCTGATTTCCTGCCATTGCCATCACAGTAATTACTTGTTTCTGATTTTCTGCTTTTTATTTGTGGTGTAATTTCTTCATTTATTATCATGTTTGGACATAATTTTTTATTTCCCTTCTTTCATTATAGTCCTGTGATGAATTCTTTCTTGAGATGGAATAGGAAACTTGTTTGGAAAGCTTGTGTTATTGTAAAGTCACTACCATTTACTGCAAGATTGTCCTTAGTCTGACTTGTGATTAACTATAAATCCCTTGTTAGATACCCTTTCAATGATTGTGTCATAGCCACAACATGGGCAGGAATCCTCCTGTTGGAATAAGGAAATGTATGGTTAATTCTGCTCATACTCACTAAAAGTGATCTTGGAGGAATACCAGTAACAGAAGATGAAGGGGTTTTTTTCAGAAATCACGTGCATAATTTGCTTCTCCTTCTCTCATAATTATTGTACAATTTTTTCCACACAGCCATGGCCACAGAGCAGACAGGTAATGTGTATCCCATTGCTGCTGTTTGTGTGTGTGTGAACTGTGCTTCTGTGCAGCTGAGCACGTGCCCTAACAAGTTCATGCTGTAGCAACCCCATTTAGGCATTCAGCTTCTAGTCTTAGTAATAGAAACAGAAAATCTTTACATTTGGCCTTAAAATGATAAACAGGTAGAGCTCTGGAGAAGATGCGTTGTTTTTCTAACTCCTTTTTTTAAATCGATCTGCTTCTTCATGAAATAGCATTCAGCTGCCATAAAAACACTTCCATATTTAACTAATTAAAATGTCATTTTAGAGGCAAAATTTGTTTGCATGCCTTTGTTGGGCTAGCATCTATAATAAACAAAAAACCTAAAGATTTCATTCCAAGTGTCTTATCCTGAAGTAATATTGCATGTTGTCTCTCTAAAAATATGTTTATTAACAAAACACTGAAGCATTTTGAAATGCTTTGCATAAATACAGGAGGAATTTGCTTTAAAAGTATTTTCTCCTTCCTTGATTTGGAAGATTTTCACTCTTGTCCTACTTTTTTTCTGCTAGAGTAGAGCAGATATATTTGTCCTGACTCCTTAGCACATTGCTTGCCTGGATTGGATCAGCAGTAAACAGTCTAAGCATGAAGGGGTATGCTGGAATTTTCTAGTTGAGCAAGATATTTTCTTTTAACTTAAAAACAAAAATTTCAAAATGAAAATTCTGAAGTTACTTCAATATACCATTTAGGTAATACAGTTAAAAAAAAAACAAAAACAAAAATCAAGCTTTTCTTTTGCAAGAAATGAGTAACTTGTGCAGCAAGCAACAGAATGTTTTGCTCTGGGACTGAGGATCCAAAGTGAGGTTGAATCATTGATCTAAATATTTCCCCAGTGCCCCTGTATGTCACAAGAAACTCAATGAAGATTATTGAAGTTTGGTGTTCAATCCCTTACCACAGCGTGCAACAACTTTGTAATGCTGATAGTTGTTGTTTTTCAGGGTTAAGAAAGGAATTCCATTTCACTTGAAATTATTTTGAGATTGCTCTTTTACATTTAATTGTCTTGCCAGAGAAAACATCACCTGTGGCTGAATGGGGTTTAGCTGTAACACAGGCATGCAATAAAAATCTGCATTACAGACTTATTATTTTTTTAATGCATGAAGCATGATTCTTTTTAAAACTCTGTTGACATAATATTCTTTCAGTGATGTGGAACAGTGAGTTTATTTCCCTGTCATTTTAAGATAGATGGCAAAGAGTGGTGTGTATCAGTGCCTGAAAAGAAAAGGAACTAGCGCTGGAAAAACTGTAAACAGAGGTTTTTGTCTTGGTGGGCATGGAACCTTTTTCTGGAGATGAGGGTTCATGGGTATGGATAGTGGGATGAGAAATATTACTGTTAAGATAACAGTTGAGGCTTTTATAATCATTATTTCAGACCTGTACCAAATCTCCTACTTTATAATGCACTTGCATAAATGCGCTGTATCTGCGTGTACCAAGACACCCATATCTCTCCAAAGTGAGTTAGAACTGTTCTAATTCAGCTTCATGCTATGACCAGTTACTGGTAATCTGCTGCAAGAAAAAACCCAAGCACATGGAAACTGATGTGAGGAAGAGACTTCTAACATCCATCCCATTGTGCAACAGCACATGGTTGTCCATTTCAAGGACACAAAATGTGAGAAAATAGATCAGAGACAGAAAAAGTGCTGTGAGACTGAGCTGTATGTAGTTCAGTTTCCATCCTCACTGAGGTTGGGTTTTGTGGAGGAAGAAGAGAGTTTCAGGGAAGGCAACACTGATTCTTCTCAAAGCCTTTGTGTAGTTCCTCATTTCCTCAGTTTTGACACTGGCAAAACAAAACCTTTCTGCAGTATCTCTACAATGTTTTGGATGTTTTCACTGAGGGACGTTTATTTGACTACAATAGGGAAATAAGCACCAGTGTTATACTGACTGGAGGAGAAAAGACCCTAGGCGAGATTTCTGTGATTTATGCATGTATTTGGAGTGGGACCCTTGGCTCTGTTCCTATCTGCTGTTGTGGGTTTAATTTTCCAGGCATGCCAGGCAATGTGCTGGGCAGAATGCCCTTGGAGTAGGTAAACAGATTAATCTGCTTTCAGTTGATTCTTGATATAATGTGATTTTTTTGTCCTCAGTCTGAATCTTCCTTTGGAAGACAATGAGCTGCATAAGTTAAGCATCAGTGTCTTTTTCAAAGAAGCTTGCAAGGAGCTGTTTTTATGTGTCTGTTTTAGGACCTCCAAGTTTTGTACAAGTACAAAACATCTATTTAATGCAGGACTCTGGTGCCTCTTTGCTTTAGCTTTTCCAAAGTCACCTAGTTTTGCTTTTAAAACTTACTCTAATTGCTTTTCCACAAACGTGATTCTAAATAGGATACTTGATTTATCTGAGTAACTCAAGACATTAATAAAAGCATGAGGTTAGGAGATACAGAGGAGAAAATTGCTTTTTTCTCTCAAGAATTGGCCACACTATATTCCTGACTGTAATGTCCCTCACATCTTTTCCCAGAACGGATGGACGCCGCTGGTCCTTGGCCTCCCTTCCCTCGTCTGGATATGGAACGAACACTCCCAGTTCAACAGTTTCAGTAAGTGACACAGACTTTTCCAAGCAATTCAGTTTGTACAAATACACCCTAACAAATCAGCTTCTGAGTTTCTACTAAAATACTGGATCTTTCTTCATTGTTTTCCTAACATTATTTAATATACTAATTATTTAAAAAATTATTTTAATTATTGGTTCTGCTGCTTTTTTCCTCCATTTCCCAGCTCCTATCATCTTGCACTTTGCCTTTAGCATTGGTGAAATCCCAATGCAGCACTTGGCTCAAATGATCATTTGAGAGGCACAAAGTCTCCAAAGTGGCAGGACTCAGAGATAATGCACAAATACCTTTCAGCTTTTTGAAACTGGGAAATGAAATTCTTGTCTGCTTTCAAGTACGTAGTCTGAAAACCTCTGCTACCAGGCTAGCAGAAAGAAAAATTGATAAGCTACATGTTATTCAACTCCAATAATTTGAACCTCCTAATGAAGCTTTTCAGTTCTTACACCCATCATTAGAAAGGCTGGCTGCAGTTTGCTTGAGTTCTGTCAGCAATACCACTAAGCTGGCAGTACCACGTTAACCCTTGTAACTCTGACATGCTTCCTAAAATGAATCTTACTCTTCAATTTAAATCAGCTAGGCATTGTACTTATCCACAGGAGAACTTTGCAAGGACAAACATAGAAACATTAGAACTATAAAGTACAGACTTAATGTAACATGCTTTTGTATGTGTCTTATGGTGTCTTCAACTGTGTGGTAACAAATCAGTACCTCTTTCCATAATACTGATAATTTGGTTTTGTATTAATTGCTTAGAGTATGTTCCTAATAATGGTAACACCTTCATTGATTAGGGCTCAGTTCTGCATGTTATGCAAATCTTACACTGTATCATTGTTTTCCTTGTGAACTGTTCTAAGTTCATCCATAAACTTTCTAGTGCCTCTCAAACACAAATTTATGAGGTTTTTTTGGAGATGAGTGTTAAATTCAGTCTATAAAGAAAAAGAAGAAATTGGGGTCAAAAGTTTCCTCTTAGTATAAATTGATATGATTAAAATTTGATTCTGCAATGGTAATCTTATCTCTATAACTTTATTTGTTCAGACATATTCTTGCAAACTCTAGTTCACACAATTTCTACTGTTTGTTATCTTTTGACCTTCAAGACAGTTGTTTTCTTGTTGAATTTGGGGTGCTTTTTGTCTCTGTAGAAGGCAGGTGACTTAATTTCAGTGTGCATGCAGATACATGGGCAGGAGCACAGAAAAATGTACATTAAAAAGATGTCCCTGGTTTCACTGCTGCACATTATTATATAGTCAAGCACTCGGGAGCAACTGTTAAAATGGGGCTCTGCTTTGGCCTTTTTAGTCTTAGGTTAAATCTTTATGGGCATAATCCATGTTTACGTCCTTTTATGGGAGCAAGCTATGGGAGCATGGAGCAAGTACAGTTACTTTCCATATGGATGACATCCAAGTTGGCTTGGTCATTGGTAGTCACTGTGACAGCTTCCAATTTGCTAGTGAAGATGACAATTTTAGAGGCTAAACTGTAATTTTTCAAGAGTTTGTAGTTTGATCAGACTTAAGGTGGATGCCCATGGAGGGAGAAGTAACACCAAAACGTGTTGGAAGTATCAGCTCTTGCTTTGAAGCTGGGACATCAAGGCTACTGTTAGAAAGTTCTCAGCTTTCTGGCATGGGAAATAAAGCATATTTGTTTCTTGTCATGTTCCCAGAAATAAATAGATCATTTTGATTGATGTTTTCCCATGAAAAAAACAAATGATCCAACAAATCTGAGATAGACATGTCACATAGAAAGCATCAGTTCAAGTGTTAATTTTTCAAAGTGTAAGTAACGGGGAAGTATAATGAGAAGCATAAAGTGATATTCAGCTTCATACAGGAAATAGGTTGAAACACATAATTCCAAGACTTTTTTTTCCTAAGTGACTAAGTTTCCCATCTCTAGTCCTTTTGCTGGTTCAGTAGTAGAAAGACATTGAAATGGGCTGTTTAGTAAGTAGTGAAGCAATTGTTGGAGCTATTAAACCTGGTATTACATTTCTAAGCCAATCCTATTATCTCAGTATTTCACAGATTAGAATTAATTTGAATTGATCTGAATAACACCTCTAAAGTTGATAAGCAGTGTTATTCCTGCATAGACTTTTAAACTGAAGTAAGAGGAGTGAAGGGGCTTGGCAAAAGAGCATAATGAATTAGTGCTGCAGATACAAATTTAACAGAAGTTTAGGCTTCCATTTCATATGATCAGTCCTCAAGATTGTGTTTCTTTTGCAAGGAAGATAAAGGATGCCACTAGATCTTTGCTCTGGTGTATATGCCAGTGGGAAATGAAATATCAAGAAGGGCACGGTCCTTTCTGTGTCCTGCTGGTTGAGTTTTAGTGTGAGAGCAAGAGCTGAGCCTCATCTCTGTGATCATAGATCACCTGCTGTACCAACCTACAGAACAATCCAAGGTATTGACCTAGTCTAAGGTCAGTGAGAACCTGTAGATTCTGCTTTATTTTTTGCTTCCAAATGAGGGATGACTCTTCAATCAAAACCAAAGCACATTTACCCTTTCTGGACTAATCATGAAGACAAAGTATATCATCAGGCCAACCCTGAAAAAGCTGGAGAAGACCTTTCAAATTAGGTCAACATAAAATAATCAGTTAGATGGGCCAGTATACAATAATTTTTAAACAGTTAATCTGCTATTCATTTTCTAGTTGCAGAGTTAGTTTATAAGCAACTGTAATATAGATTGATTTTTTTTTAATTGGTGAAGAGTTGGCTAATTCTGCATCTGTAATTAAGACACCAGGGGGATATTTGTATTAGTCTGCTGCAAATATTGAGTACTGTGATGTGATTACCTGAAAATCAATACTTCAGAAGTGTTTCACTTTGCTTTCATGCTTTTTCATTGAAGGATTGTACACCTTAATACTGCTAGAGAAGCCCTTGGCAGAGAAAAGTCCATGGTCTTTATCTTCAGGGCCTTCATTAATTATTCTCTGGAATTCTAAACTTTGTGATCTGATTGCTTTTAGGGAGAGGAAGCGGAGGAAGGATTTTGCTGGGCTGTCCATGGGTTGACTAGCACTGCTTCCCCAGGGATTTTGCTGTTGGGAAACATAAGGTTTTTAATGATTTTTCTAGATTATAAGTTCTGATTTTTTTTTTCTAATTCAAGTAACTATGTGCTAACCTTCCTTGATTTGTTTTGAATCAGACATGTATTTGCAATACCAGAACTTGGGTATCTGCTACTGCAGGTTTTTAAGTGTCTTTAGTACTTCCTGCTCCACTGCAGGATCTCTGTTATTCACCACGAATGGGATTTCATCTGCAACTTAACTTTTTACTTGAGGATTTTTCATAGGCAGGTTCTTCTTCCTGCTCCTTGTATTGTTTGAGACATAAACAAAGACATCAATGAAGTCCCTGAAAATCAAAACAAGACTTGTATAATTCTGTACTTAAATGAGACAATAGTCACTGTATTTGGCAAAAACAGTTTGAGCAGCAGAGCAGCTGTGGGCAAAGGGGAAAATACCCACACTCTGTCTTGGCTTCAGTGTGGAATAGACCAGTGTAAACTGATACACCAGCTGGGTAAACATCAGTGTGTGCACACTGGGCTGGAAGTGACTTCCCAACATGGTCCCTCCACATAGACCTGCCTGAAAGAAAACGTTGGAAGTGGTGGCTTCCAGTTCCAGGCACACTTGGGAAGTTCATGCACATCCCAAAGCTCTCAATGGGGTTCTTTTCTGTAAATGCCTCCGTGCAGCACTGTGAGAAGGCGTCTGGAGCCAAATAAATTTTTAATCTAGAATAGGATCTTTAGGTTGACAGATTCTTATGATTTTCTGTTGCTTACAATACTTGGAATAACTACACCATTGGAATAGGTGCATTCTATGTGACTTGTTTATCTCAGATTTGTTGGTTCTTTGGGTTTTTTCCCTCAGAAAATGTCAATCCAAATGATTTAGCAATATGGCAAGAGACAGATATGCTTTCTTTCCCATGCTAGGTGAGTTAAAACTTTGGTTGTATGTGTTACATCGTGTATAACTCCCTCCTACCAATACTTCTGGTACTAGGGTGTGGTGCTTCCAGTCTAAGTGAGGGTTGTTGTAGCAAAAGGAAAAGTTTTTCTGCTGGAACAGTGTACATAATTAATTTCTTCAGATAATAAGGAGCTATGGAACTTAGGTCAGGGTGATGTTTTTAATAAGGCCCACTGGTGTTGTTCAGTGCAACTCTGATTATTCAGCACCATTTTTTTGTTCATTTTCCCTTTTGTTTCTAAAGAGAATTTTTAATTTGTCCTTACCTAATTTATTTTCTTACTTCTCTAAAATGGAAAGGGGCATTGAAGAATCACACACAAAAAAACCCATCTGTTAACTGACCTTCAGCTTTTTCCCCTGGAATGTCCAACTTTGATGTTATTAGCATTTCCCAGAAATATTTCTTTTAATATCAGGTTTTATGAGGTTCACAAATTAAAATGGTTTCATGTCTATTATTATCACAGGACGTGTCATATAAACGCATCAACTATTTACAAAAATAAGATGTTTAACTCACTAACAAGAAACTTTGTTAATCTTAAAACAAAGTCAGAGACTTGACTTTATTATTGCTTCCCTGGTTAGAGAAGAAGCCTGATGGGTAATGAAAAGGAGAAATAAAATCTTGACCATTTACTATAGCAATTTCCAGTGAGAGCCAATAACCAGCAGAAAACTCTTTCATCTACACAGCTCCATAGCATTCTGCATGCCAGTGAAACTCCTGAGCTAAGAAAACATGAGGGAAAAGGAAAGAAAGTTGCTCACCACTCCAGGAACCTCCTTGTCCTTTCCAGACTAGTGCTGGTACTCACGTGCCTTCCTTGCTGCCTCCTGATAGTAAATTATCTGCATGATCAGATGTACTGGCTCCAGAATCAGATGCAGTGATTCCCTAACCCTCTCCCAAAGTTTTTCTAATCTCACCAGCTCTGTCATTGAATGTAAGGGTTGGCTTAGCCTAATGAGAACAATAAAAAGAGGCACCTGGTCTGATAAATAGCTTTCTTTTCCGCTGGAGTGCGCAGTGTCTGGCAGAATCCGTTCCTCTTCCATTCATTAGCTGACCCCTATGCATGCGATTAGTGCATTTCTTTTCTGTATTTTTTTCTGTACTCAGTCATCATGCTCATCTCAGGAGAAGCTGCACCAGCTGCCCTTTCAGCCCACGGCAGATGAACTTCATTTCCTGACAAAGCATTTCAGTACTGAGAGCATCACTGATGAGGAAGGGCGCCATTCTCCAGCCTTGCGGCCTCGATCTCGCAGTCTCAGGTGAGCTTTGGATTGCTTGTTGAATTTTTAACGTTGCACATATGTATTGCAATTCTATATGTGCTTTCAGATGTAAGAGTAGTCATTTGTAGTTGCTTTGTTACATGTTTTTGAAACTATTTCAATCAACATTTAGCTCAACTCATCTGATCACAAAGGATTTTTTCCCTCACATTTGATGTTGAGCTTTTGGATTGCAAAGTGGTTGGTATACTCTGCTTTTGTATTTTCACAATAACTCTATGAAAACATAATCCACAAGTGTCTCAAACTAAATGCATAGGATGTAGATTTCTTTCGTGAAGTTTCTTCTCAGAATTTTGCTACAATATCACAAGGATGTGGTTATAACCACTTTTAATAACTTTTCTGTCAGTGTTTCTGAAGGAGTATGAAAACCAGAATAGATAAAGCAAGTCAAAGCCTCAAATTGAATTGCACCCCAGCACAATTTCTGCTGCATTAGTAGTTGAATAATTTTACTGTTGCTTCAGAGAACTGGTTGTTCAAAGATAACTATCCAGGGTTATCTCCTTATGCAGTTGATTTTTCCATACATAAAACCAGAAGCAACTAGAATTTAATTTCACAGAATTACAGAATGGCTGAGATTAGAAAGAATCTCTGGAGGTCATCCTGTGCAAAGCCCTATCATGCCATATGTCATTTAATATGCTTTTTTTTAATGCCGAGGATCATATCCATATGGCTTTTGAATATCTCCAAGGACAGAGATTCTACAAACTCTCTGGGCAATCTTTCTTACAGATCTCTAACAGTTATAGGGAATAAATCCACAAACAGTTTGTATCATGGCAAAAGCCTCAAGTTTTGCTATGCCTTTACTGCTAGACCAGGTGAATGAAAGTCTAGGGAAAGTCTAGACACACCTTGTGAAAGAAAAGGGTTTTTACAAGCTGGGTTGAAGAAGCCGAAGTCTTCATTGATCTGAGGATGTCAGAGGTGGATATCACCTTTAAGTTAATGGACAATATTCAAAAACTCTGCCAGCTGGAATTGCTGAATCAGTGTGCCCAGCTCAGAACTTGGGTGGGAATTTGTAAAAGGAGGAAGTGAAACAGGCCGGGATAATAACAAAACCCATAGTGAATATCATGTCATGGCAAAGCTGACCTTTCACATTTATTTGTAATTATTTGTATGTTCTGAACTATGCAGGCTGCATAGTAATTGCATATGGATGTGCTAAGTGTAGTTACACAGTAATCTACAGGAGCAGGTGAGTGCTGTGGGCAGTGGCACACATAGCCAGCGACCTCCTCAGTGCCATGTAGTGAAAGACTAATTATAAATTCTGTACTAAGTCCCTTTGAACAACAGTCCTACTTGAGTCCTCCTGCTGCCACTCGTAACACTGACCCCTGCTGTGTAGTGTAGCTGTAGTGCTACTAATTCTCTAGAGGTGAGGCAGCTCCTGTAGACAACACATGCCAAAATAATGATTATTCTTTAATACAGGGGTACTCCTGTTGTAGAAGACACCTTTGCTAATGCAAGAATTATATACATGAAGAGCCCAATTTTATTTTTTGATATACGCCCATGATACACCATGTGAAGAGCCCAATTTTATTTTCTTCCTTGTCAATATGGTTTATCGGGTTGCAGAGACTTTTGCCTCTGTGAGCCAATTTGAAGCAGACTGGTCATGGAGTAGGTTTATAATTTGTGGTGGGATGAGATTAATTCAGTGTGTCATATAGCTGATTAATCTTCTTCGTCTCTTGAATACCTTTTCTGGCTCCCTCACTGGTTTGTAGTGGGGTAATGTCCAGCCTTATTGGTATTCCAAAGCTTAGAATGAAGTAATTTAATTTTTTCAACTCACTGTGCCTCATTTGGTTTTCATTTTGCTTATTGCCAGTACTATGATGCTGCATGACTCTAAAGCATGCTTGCCACTACCAGGCATTTGTGCTGGCCCTTGCATCTCCAAGGAAAATGGATAGGTGAATCCAACCGACTGGAGCAATGTTTGCAGGAGCAAAACCCCTCTTTGACAGAGTGCTTGTAAACGAACAAGTACTGAAATACATGAAGAGCAGACCTTGTTCACTGCACAAAGCTTGCTTATTTATTTGCTCACATTTTACAGTTACCTCACTTGGTGAGAAGATATTTTCACTTTCTTAAAAAATAAAATCTGAGAACAGCTTTTGTTTTCCAACATTAAATTAAGCAATAATTTCCTAAAAATATATTTTTTCATTCAATGGTCTTGTTTGATCAGCTTTAATGAAAAGCAGATGAACAAAATATATCAGACATTTCCCTTAATTGGCAGCCATAGCTTTGTAATTTAAAAGATGGTGTCATTGTTAATGTGTATTCCTTTCCCATCCTATATGACTGCAGTCTTACATCTCTTTTTGAGAGAGGAACTGGCATTTTGAGACATCACTGTCAAATGCTGGGACTGTTTTTTTTCTCTGTAACCCAAGATTTTTTTTTTAGAAGTGTCAGGTGATCCTTTTATGCTCCTAGGTATGGAATATTGCCTAGATGTAACTTTTGGAAAAATATACTTACTTCTTTGGCTAGAAATGTATCATTTTCTTGTACCTAGCTGCAAATATTCCATTCATACAGAGCACTCTTAATGGTCAAACTGGATGATAAAACTAACAAAGTATGCAGTCTTGGAGGGTGCACTGACAGGTTGATCGCACCTCTGCTTTGCTTGAGGTGTTCTGCCAGTGTGCCTTGAAGATACTCATCTTTTATTTAATCATGCCTTACTTGAAATGCCTGGAATTTCTGCCCTGAAGAAATGGCATTGGTTCTTTCCCAGCTGCTTTCCTGTGCAGTGAGAAGGAGGGAACACGAGACCAGCACTGGAATGCCAAGGTGTGATGTCCTTATAAAGCTGCTTGCAAAATCCAGGAGCCTGTTCTCTCACCTGTCTCAAAACAATCCAGTACTCAAATGCTCAGTCAAAGAACATATTTCCATGTAAGCCACCTGTTTTGGTGCTTGTAGTGTGTCTTCAGTAGAAGAAAAATATTTCTTTATTACCTGCAGAAGTAGTTCTTAAATATCATCTCTCAGCTGTTCTCTTTTTAATTTTTTTTTAATTAATAATGCAACCTTCAAATCCTTCAAGTTATTGACCAACAGAGAGATCCTCAGTCTACATTTGTTTTGTTTTGATCAATCCTGGGCTTTACCTGAACAAGATCTTTTCTCCCTGGAGTAAAATGCATGAAAAGTTGTGAATACTTGCACTAAACTTGGCATCATTACTCTTTTTAAGTTAGAGAGATGTTGCCTTCCATCTTTTCCCAGTTCTCTTTACTTGTCATCTTTAGCAGTTGCTCACATGTGGGAATGTGTGGAGAATGTCAGAGATGAAAGTAGAGTTAACTAATAATGACTTTTTCAGGAGCTACCTTTGTGCAGTCACTGAGCCCACCAATCTGCCCATTTTTCTTGATTTCTTTTTGTATTTCAGGGTAATGTTGTCTAGGTAAAAAGGGCTGAAGATTGTTGCAGTGAATTTTTATATAGCTGAAGTAGATGAGATCATCCTTCTTCATCTCTTTGCTGGGTAGTGCTTTTAAAATGCAATCCCTCTGCCTGACTTTTAGAACACTGGATCCTGCCATTAAGAATATACAGACAAAACTCCTGGAAAATACTAGAAAAGATTCCTGATGATGAAATGCCCAAGAAGGAATAGGTGTTGTGAAAACCAGTGGCCTGCATAGTCCATTTTTATCTTTCATCCTGCAGGCTGTGGGGCTCTCTCATCTCAGTGCACTTCAGAGACAGCTTTAAGCACTTGAGTAATTGTGGTGGCTTCATCCCTTCATGCTGCTCTCAGACAGTGCCATCCACCACAAGCTGTGGAGCAGGGATTCACACCCCCATGGATTTGGGAAAGGATAATAGTTTTATATTCTACAGTACAAAGCATCTGTTCCTTCTGAAAACACATTCTAACTGCATCACAGATAATGTTGGTCTCTTTTCTTCCTCTCTCAAGACAGTGTGTCCTGTGAACTTGACTTAAAAAGATTCTTCAAAGTGATTGGTTTTAAATTTTTTAACTTTTGGGTGCACTCACCATTTTTGTCATTTTCTGTTATGAAGAAAACTGGGTATTTTTATTTGTCCTTTGCTCTGCTTATTACTCCAGCTTTCTATTTTCATTCTAAAGCAGTCTCAGTCTTTGCTGACATGCATAAAACCCGTGAAATATTGGAAAGAAGAAGTTGCAGCCCCTGCTGCTGGGGGTGTTTTCTAACTTCTAGTATTAATGTAATTTTCATTACCTCAAAGATTTAAATATTTATTTCTTCAGAGAATAGGAAGGCTCACCTTCAGCAGAAGGCTTATCTTAGTGCCTACTTTGTCCAACTTTAGCTCTCAAGTTTTCAAATTCCTTATTTTGTGTCTCTGGAAATGACAGAAAATTAAAGCCTATAGTTTTGCGTTTCCTGTGAGAACTGACTTTGGTCATGTCCTGTAAATACAGCCTAATTAAACCTGTATATACAAGGTGAAAGCAGAGGGAAGCACAGTGCTTTTAGCTTTTTTGCTTTTTTCTAATAAATACAGCTATCACAGTGAAGGAAAAATTACATATTCATAAACATCTCACTTTTATTTAGTCACACTTAAACTAGATTTTGTAAGATTTAAGTTATTGTGTAAATGTTGCTCCTTGAAATAGCTGTTTATAAGCTATTTTCACTTTCAAGCATCAGATAAGGACGCATGAGTTTTGACAGGTTGAAGGCAACAGAAATCTTTGTGGGAGATAGATATCCCTGAAAATCCAACATCACATCGTCTCATAAAGTGAAGGGAGTGTGAAGAAGGGAAAAGAGAGAGTAGTTTTTCATTCTGCTGTTAAGCTTAAGGGGACAGATATTATTCTTCTAACGTCTCCTCTGCTGAAATGAAAAACTCATGACAATAATAATTTCTTTGACCTACCTATCTGCACGAAGAAAAGGGAAGGAGCCTGCCTTTTGTCTTAAAATGTTATGCATGTGCACAGCATGTGTCCTCTGTTTTGCAGAAAATAATCTGTTCCTTTGTGAGGCTTGAAATGTTAGACTGGTTTAGTTCTGTCTGTGAAATTTTTGGTGCTGGATGAATGTGTGAAGCTTTTGCATTTGAGAATATGTCATGCCAGTAAAATGTATTGAACTCCTTTTATCTTTTTTCTAAATTTCCTTATGTTCTCCCTTGGTGGCATTCAGTTATCTGCCCAGTCCTTGTTCCTTTTTCACCTGGTTGTGTCCCAGAGGTGCTGTAAAGTACCCAGCAGTGCTTGGCAGGCAGCCTTCAATTAGTTAGTCAGGTATCCAGCTAATTAGTTCCTTAGTTTCTCTAGTTTCTCAAGCTAAGGATCAACATTAAAAATTATGGTGCAGTATATTATTTTGCAGTCTTGCTATAGTCATTGCTAGACATTTAATGTGACCTGGTATACTGAGCAAATTTTATTTTAGATGACAATGTGCCCCTTGATCCAAGGTTTTATCCAGAGATTTTTGGGTACTCTGTTGTTTTAGTTGATAAAAAGTGGCATAGATGAGCTTCCAGAGGTGAAAGATAAAACTGTAAATGCCCAAGGAAGCTGAGGGATTTTTAAATGTTCACTTTCTTGCCAATTGGTGTGCACAGAAATTGTTTCATAAAAAACAAAAGCAAACACAGTAAATTCTCCTGTCATGGTTCTCCCTAAGGAAAAGCTACATCTGCTGGCAGGACAGCTCAAGTAGTCTGATTTCTGCATAGCTCTTAATTTCCTGTGTCCATATGAATAAAGTGCCTTGAAAGCAAAAGGCAAAATCCCTCATGTTTTATTGTAGCCTAAGACAGCAAATACTTAAGCAAATGTGCAAATTTTAGTGTTAAAATGAAGTATCTGTGTGCCTCGGTATTTCTGTCTAAGTATCAAAGAGCTTACACAGAGAAAAAGAAATCCTTCAATAACTGTGTTCACCAAGTCCTTCAGCTCCATATGATGTACCAGTAAACAAGTGCTGTGTTTGTGTCAGCGTGTTTGGTCTTAGAGAAAAAAGTATAAGGATAGCAGGCTAAATGTGCAGGGGAATTTGCTTATAACGCTGCAATTTCCAAGTTTTTACTGATATGTTTTAATTATGTCATACATTACACATTAATATAAATGTAAGTTTCTTTTAAAAGAAAATTCTCCTTGATTAAAAATAGCTATGTACCAAGCTAAGGGAAGTTGATGAAAATGTCTTTTTACTTGCTATTCATAACATCCAAATCAGTTTCCTTCAACAGAAGGATTCAGTGACAGATTTAATCTGAAGTGCATTTTCTCAAGCTAAGGGATAAACAGTAATAAAAACAAGACATGATGTAATTCATGGAATTTCAGTACAAGGCATGAAAAGAGTTTGGTACTGCTATAGTCTGTGAGCCAATGAGTTAAATTTTCTTTGAATTCTTAATATATGTTGCCAAAAGAATGTTTTTGCTCTAAGTAGGTTAGCAGCAAGGTAGTAACTGTAATGCATCCCAAGTTTAAAATGCATTTATTCCATTTAGAGAGATCCATTTCATCCTTCACTAGAAAGTTTGAAATGTTTGAATACATTCAAGATAAAATGGTATCTTTTGACATAGAGTATTTTTAGCAGCATTTAGTACTCTTAAATTCATAAAGACAAGGATCATGTGAGATGCCAAGTAATTGAAGCCCTTGTTTGTCTTGAACATCGAAACAAGGTAGCTGGAGAAACGAGCTGCTGCGGGCGATCTGTAGCTGGGGATTATCTGCATTACCTCATCCGGCTGTCCTCGGTGGCAGAGTGAGTCAGAGCCCTGCATACCATCAGATGTGATGAAACGAGATGCAACCCTCCTTTAAAAAACCCACCCCAACAGTAATATAAATGCAGCTTGTCAAGATTTAGTGTCCCGGTTTTTGTCATGCCTTTAAGTTTCTTGCTAACCTATGCATAGATGCATATGGATCCATGGTGTAATGTGCATCAAGGGAGTGCAGCGTTCATGAAAGTACTCTGTCCCTGTTGCCTGTGGTATTTATTTTATATGTAAGATTTAGCTGAATAACAGTGCTCATGCAGTATGTTTTAGACAAACAAATCACTGGAACTTCCTTACTTCCCATTGGTCTGCTCCATTCTGGCACTGGAGACTCCAGAGCTCACTGTGATTCCTGTTGGACTAGGGCTGCTCCTGCTGGCATGGAGAGCAGTCAATGTATGAGGGCAACAGCAAAGGTATCTGCAATAAATGCCCTGGGGTTTTACAAGCTTCTGTGTTAGGGTTAGCATTCACTGGAAATTAAATAGGGGGAATTTCTGCCAGAGCCCGTGTGGGGACAGGGATGTCAGCAGTCTTCAGGAGACTGCAGAATGCCACTGCTTGCCAGGATCTTCTCTGAAGTTCAGCATCTGCACATTACTGAAGTGAACTCAAACTTTTGGAAGGGCTACAGTCAGTGTGGCAGCATTGTGATCAGCACTGAGTTTTGAGAAGTTTTGGTGTGATATCTGTAAATGATAACGTGTTTTCTTTTCTCTTCTAGCCCTGGTCGCTCTCCAGTTTCCTTTGACAGTGAAATAATAATGATGAATCATGTGTACAAAGAAAGGTTTCCAAAGGTAAAGAATCACTTTTTGAATAATGCATTCAATGAACTTGTGTCCAAGCTCAGAGTTAGTTTGTAGTGCTGGTTGAAGAAGGAGCCCAGCTCTTACATCTCGTTTCCAAGCAGTGCAGTTTGCTGAGAGTTTGAAGCTGCCTCCTCATCTTCATATGTTAATTCTGCAGTAGAAGAAATAGATTTAGACATAGAGATTAGGATGGAAAAGGCTGAATTTTTTTTGGCATATATTTCATATTTGCTAAATTTCTGATGTCTTCTATTGACATGAGAAATTCTCACAATAATGAGAAGGGCCATACCTTGGCTTTTTAAAAAGCTGAATATTGAAACCTGTGGAAGCAAATTAAAAGTTAAAATCTCATTGAAATGAGTGTAGAAGATTGTGTATCCCACAGCTGTCAATATGGCCATTCCTTCCTGTTCCACCACCAGCTAAAATAGATGTTTCTCTGGAGACAGGATATCAGGGCTTATAGTAATAGAAACACCGCGTGTTTATTGCTTGGGGCAATGATTTTCAGCTTCCACAGACTTGTCTAAAAGTTCTGAAAACGGCCTCACATCTTACATTCTTTCTTTGGAGACCCAGGGAGGAATACAGCCTCAGGACCAAGATATTTCTATGGTCATTTACGTTTTCAGAAAGCATGTTTTGATTAATTTTAGTTGTTTGCTTATGTGAACATAACTTTTGCCTCTGATGTGCTATCTTTATTCTCAGAAAATGCTGCTGTATTTTGAAATATTTTTGAAGCTTCATGCAATTTGGTATTGCAAATCTTACTTTAGCATCCTACTTATTTATGCTTTAAGGTCTGTATTAGTAAAATTTAGGAATAATTTCTCTTTATTTTGCACTTTTAGGCCACGGCACAGATGGAAGAACGGCTGGCTGAGTTTATTGCCTCGAATGCTCCAGAGAACGTGCTGCAATTAGCGGATGGGGTCCTAAGTTTCATTCATCATCAAGTTATTGAACTGGCCAGAGATTGCCTAGATAAATCACGTGAAGGTCTTATTACTTCTCGGTACTTTTATGAGCTGCAGGAAAACTTAGAGAAACTTCTCCAGGATGTAAGTGACCCTCTGGAAAGTAGAATATATTGTTTTGATTGGAACTTTAACCAATAAGGCAGAGCTTTGATTTTAGGAGAGGCAGTGTGGATTCCAGGGGAGGGGCAGTAGGTGAGGGGTGTCAGAAGATATGAGATGTTCCAGTCTTCTGTTGATCTACTATAGATGGATTTGAGTAAATCACTTCACCTGTGAACTTTGATTGTACAGCAATTAAATGTGAATATGAGTAAGTCAAAGGCAGTCTTTACCATTTATGACTGAAATCTTTTCTCATGAACTTCAGGACTCTGAATGACTTATTAATTGCAGTAGTGCCTTCAAGGAGCAAAAACACCACAGATATTAGTGTTGCTGTAAATTTTTCACAAAAGACTTTCTTGAGCTGAACTTAATCCAGTTGTGGATTTTTAGTACTTGGATGTGTTTTGTGGCATTTAAGGCATATGAAAATACACAAGGGGGCGTAATTTTAATGCATTCTCGGTATGCTTCAGCTACTCATTAAAAATTGCTCTTTCCTCTTAAAAACAATATTAAATTTCAAACATCTCTTAGAATTTATGCTGTAACTGTTGTGAAGAGTCCGTGCTATTGCCAGTTGCTGGGTCCAGACCTATGTTTAGGAATATCTTCCTTATCTACAGAAAGCTGAAAAGCTGGTTTTAAAAAGATTGCATTATCAGATAGCAAATATCACAGAGACACCTGGAAACAGAACATCTGAAATACTTTGTTTTCTGTTATGATTTTAATTTAATTTTATCTTTGTTGATCAGTTTGCCAACCCACTGGCATGAATTGCACTAGCTTATGTCCCTTTGCCACTCTTTTTAGACATTAGAAAAAGGCAGATGAGTAAAAATACTATATTAATATACAATTGTTGTATTAAAAAGCTTTGTGAAAGATGCAGGAACTTCCCTTGTATCAGCTAATTTTTTGGCTACCCCGATTATATAAGTGTGGCTGTAATCTTTCTGGTATTTGTTATGCTTGAGAGAAAAATGAGTCATGTTTGGATCTGTAGTGTTCTGCTTAGGGAATATAACTTGGACAGACCAAGAGAGGTAGGGAATATCTTTTGAGGGGCTGTATGATTGTCTGCCTATAGGATATCAGTAACCACTTGTGGATCCCCCTTGTATATCCAGGGTCTGGAAGCAGGATATTTGCCCATGTCAGCTGTGAAATAAGGGATCAGGTCTCTTTGGGTGATGGTTTGGAAATTGGAAAGTTTTCATTAAAAGTGACTTTGTACGCTCAGCAAAATCCCTTATGCTTCGGGGGCACAGGGGGACTACACTGTGTTTTACTGCTTGTGGTAGCAGATCCTTGGAGCCTGAAATTCTCCTTCTCCCTGACTTTTCTCCTCTATGTGTGGACAGTGATTTCTTACACCATAAGGGACTGAGAGAGCCATAAATTGGGGCTGGCCACTTCCAGTCTGCATTTTCAGTCCTGTCTTCTGGCCTGAAGAGGTTAATCAGGGTCTTGGAGGAGGTGCGGGTCAGATAAATCAGCTTTTTCCTTTTCTCCCCTTTCCCTCAGAACAAATCCTCAAAATATACCTCTTAAATGTCCTTTCCCCCTTGATCCTACAGGTATTATCCTGCTGCTCTGAAATACTGGGAAAGGTGTCATTGAACAGTGATTAGAGGAGATAGAATGGTCATCTCTGAGCTTGTTCAGGAATGGGCTTTTGAGGCTTTCTTTGCCCTCTTCCTCCTTAGCATTTTCTGCAGAGCAGGAGTGAGAGAAGGGTCAGCTCTTCAGTTTGGTTGATTTACTGTAGGAAGTAAGGTGGGCTAGAGGTGATTAAAAGGAAAGTTTAGAGAGACAAGGGAGGCAGAACAGGCGGGAAGGAAGAGAACAAAGACATTAAAGACATCGGAGGAAAGCCAAAAGCTTCATCCCACATCCTTCTCATTTGAGTTTTTTCCTGTCCTATGGCTTTTTCTGTTCCTTAGCTTATCTTTATTTAAAAGCTACTTGTTTTCCTCTGCTTGCCTAGTCTGTGCTTTGCCCTTCAGACTGCATTCTGCAAGGAAATAATTGGGACATTTTAGTCACAATATACAGAAACTGGTGATACTATTTATTTTGGAGGACTTACCTGGAACACAGGACATTTTGGAGTCAAGTTTAAACTATTCCAAATTTGATGGCAGGATCTTAACCTTTGCTTAGGTTGTAAAGTGTCATAAATAATAGGTACATAAATAATACCAATTAGAAGGTAATTCAAAAAGCTGTTTGACTTGGGAGTGAAGTGTATGGTTGTGTAGTAGGCTATGGAGTTTTATGGTATATTTTAATAACATACTGAACGATTGGAAAGATGCTTTATTGGTGAAAAATGAGGCCAGAAAAGTGGCAGAAATATCCACAGATTTTCTTAAAATTTTACTGTGAAAGTATGGATTCTCTCTCTTAAAAATTCTTTGCAAGGTGTGGATTCTGATACCTAGTAACAAACTAAACTTGCACAGCATTTCAAACCATAAAAAGGAAACTTGATTTAATATATTGTAGTTTGAATAAAAATGTAAAAGAGACCATTTGGGGATGCAAATAATGAGCTATTTAAATGCACCAAACCAGAAAGCTTTTGGAAGATTTTTTAGATTCTCTGCTTTTGTAATAACATGCCAACAAATCTCATTAGCTATGGCAAATGAGATCTTTTCCCTTGTTTGGAGCATGAAATACTGTCTTTTAGCCAGAAGAACTTATTGCATCATTGAAATAATCATGAAATAAAAATGAATTTAAGAGATTTTCTTCATTTTGGAAAACATGAACTTGAATGCTATACTTCACATCAAAGTAGAAATACAAAAAAATAAGATAAAGCACTAATATAAAAGAGAACATGTGACATTCAGTCCTTTACCTGTTACCATAGGTTAGAATCTCAGGTTACTGAGGAACAAAAGATTATAGTCAGTTATTACTTGGCTGAATCAATAAGGTAGAAGTAGCCAAAAGAAGTCTGATGTCTGTTGTCTAGGTGTAGCCAGTTGGGCAGGAAGTTGAAGGATTACAGGTGTTTCTGTGCATGGAACAAAAGGAGCAGGGGAGGGTATGAGTATTCTACAGCAGTGACTGATGCTGCATATTGGCAAATGTATATTCTGATTGGGATTGCTTTCTTAGTAGGAGACTGAGTGTAAATTTATCAGTCCTTGGCTTTGCAGGTCTATTGTTTTGGTTTCCATCAGTATATTAGCTCAATTACAGCGTTGTGACTTGCATATCCCAGTTATTGGTCCTGCTGAACCCCAGGGGAGGGCAGTGATTTTAATTTCATGCCCCAGCAGCTGCAGTTAGTGACGGATGGGTCTTTCAGATGAGGGAATCGGTTTGTAAATTACCCATGGCTACCTCCTGTCCACGTGTCACCAGCAGAGTGTGCAGGAATGGCAGCAGCCTCTGCCCAGAGCCCTCCTGGGGAGGGCAGGGGAGGGGACCCTGAGATGGCAGCAGCAGCCTGGAGGCCAGTATGTGGTCCAGGGGATGTGCTGGTGGCACAGCCGGCACCTGGCTCATGGGAGCAGCAGGCAGTGCCTGGCTGGACAAACCTCCTGCTCCCGGGCTCTCTCCGTGGGACACTCTGGAAGCCAGAAATCTGTAGGGATGTCTGGGCTGTTCTGTGTGAGGAGCACAGAAGAGGAGGCAGATTCACTGAGGATCTTGGAAGAGCAGTGCTGTGCAGAGATGATGGCTGAGTGGCTGTTACAAGTTGTGTTTGGTTTTTGTAAATGCTTTTTTCCTTTTCCCTTTTGCTTTTCTGTATCATTTGGCAGTTGTGGTCTAACTTTTCATTTTCAAAACAGACACCTGATTAAACTAGCTGCATTTTGGAATTATTTTGCCTGAATTGTCATAGATGAGAGAAGGAGAAAACAAAATGACTTGATTTAAAAGACCAAATTCTCTTTAACAGTATAAATGGATGCAAAATGATGAATGATATCTATTATATTATATTTTTTGCATAATGTAACTTATGTGGGGGAGAGAAAAGGACTTCCCAATTGCATGGCTCAAATTTAAAATAATACAAAGTTGTTGATGTTTTATCTATTTGTTTCAGTGCAGCTAACCCCTGGTGATCTGGAATGGCTTTTAAAATACAAAAGCATTAATTTCTTTCTAAAATTCGTATTGTAACTTTTAAGTTTTCATAATGCATTAGAGGACACAAAGTGAATATTTGTATTTTCATTGCAATTATTTTCTATTTCATAATTTAAAAAATATTTTAATCAGTAGGAGAAATTACAACTTATTTCAATATTTCCAAAATAATCTTCTTTTTAAGGCTTTATAGCCAGGAAGGACCTCTGATATTGTTTTTAGATAATGAAGTAGCAGGTACATCATTCTCTTCAAGGTTAAAATTCTAACCCATGCCAATCCATGCAGAAGGAGAAAAATCAACATTTCTATTCTGACTGGTGTCAAAATGAGAAATAATGAACCTTTTAATATTTTTTTGTTTGGCAGCAAAGTATCAGAGATATATTATTTAAAATGCTGCTTGTATATTTCTAGTTCTGAATTTCTGCTCCCTGTGTTTGCATTGTTCTTTTAGGTGGTCACCAGTGTGATCTGACTTTTCAGACATATAAAGACATATATAATATGTCTTCTTCTTGGATGATTCTAATGGACAAAACTAAATTAACCTTTTAGT
This sequence comes from Toxostoma redivivum, assembly GCA_013397375.1. Taxonomy (NCBI): domain Eukaryota; kingdom Metazoa; phylum Chordata; class Aves; order Passeriformes; family Mimidae; genus Toxostoma; species Toxostoma redivivum. The sequence continues at coordinate 686,260 of VXBI01001671.1, forward strand.
TTATTGCTGCTTGCACTGTTGTTGATAAAATATCACTCATATAAGTAACTGGCTCATTGCCAGCAAAAGCTCATTGAGTAAGTTCTGGACTCTGTATTTGTGGCTGTGTTAAAGCACAATTTTTAGATCTTGGGGAAAAATAGCTGTACTTAGTTTAAGAGTTTTTGCAGGCATTGGAACCATTTTTTATCACTCTGCAATTAAATACTATTATATTTCTGCTCCAGAACTCATCATGTAGCCATTGTGTGCTTCATTAAGAGAAGGGTAATTTCTGAGGGGTTTTTTGTGTTGCTCTTTTTTAAAAAAAAAAATTACTGTTTTGGTGCATTTGCTGTTGTAAAAAGACATCCCATCACACAAAACTCACATCTTGAAACTAAGGCTTGGATTTATACTGAAATCTGATAAAGTAATAGACAGGACTAAATCCTCTGAATTAAGCTTTTATATACTCTTTTCTTTGCTTATCTGCTTGGTCCTACATAACATACAATGCAATGCTGGAGTTATTCAACAGGACTGATAAAACTGAAAAAAAGAGGAACGGAGGTTGAGTTTTTCTTGATGATGAAGAGAAATTCTAGTTCAAATTCTAGCTGAAAGTAGAGCTCAGAAATGTGTCTGTTAGTGATTACCTAGATGTCAGTGTTGTGTGGAAGGTAAAATTGAAAAAATCAGTATTCCTCTTTTCATTTTAAAAAAGCTAAGCCCACATTGTATCTATTATAATTGATAGGTGATATAATGCAAATAGAGCCTTTGAAATATGTCTTGCATGATAATGGGAGTCAGTTGTGATGGAAAAGCCATACTTTGGCAAGGCTGAGTGAGCTGAGCTCAGCCTGCCCTGACTCAGCCGTGCTTTTGCTGCTGGATGGGGTACTGAGCTGGTGTTGCTGTAAGGCTAGGGAGCGGCAAAGAAATACAGCAACACAGGCTTCGTCCAGAAAGCAGAAGAAGTGATTTATTGCAGGAGTAGGCACATTTTTATAGACTGGTTTGCTGAACCAAAGTATTGGTCCAAGGAAGGCAACACTACTTGTAAACATGCTCTTGCTAAAACATTGTGTTCCTCACGCACTCCTCCTGTCCACAACACCAGGTGCTAAACTTTGTTATTAATTCTTTTCCTTCTGTTTTCTTTTGAGTAGCTTGGGAAACTCAAATTGCTGTTTTCTCTGGCTGTCACCAGCACCCACAAGCTGGTGATTGCCTTCAGCATGTGACATACAGAAATTCAGAGTTCAGTGCTGGAACCATGACGTGCTGTTGTGCTGTCCGCAGGCGCACGAGCGATCCGAGAGCTCCGAGGTTGCCTTCGTCACGCAGCTCGTGAAGAAGCTGATGATCATCATCGCCCGGCCGGCTCGGCTGCTCGAGTGCCTGGTGAGTGCAGGCCTGGGAGAGGCTGGGCAGCATCCAAGGATCCTGTGCACTTGAGGGACACAAAGCCTTCAAAAGAAACCTTTAAATGCTCATTAAAACCTTGATGAAAAATAAATTGATATTTAAAAAAAAGAAGAAGTGCTAAGTGGCTTCTGCACTAATATAGAAGTAGTTCTCCAATAGGCTGTCAGCTGCATCAGCAGCTAAATTATATTTTAGTATAAAGTTTATGGCTGAGAGGCCAGATGAAGCTGGCAACATAATTTCATGCTACTTGATGCCACTGGATGTTCCTCATGTTGTTAATAGCTACTGTAAGGAGCCTGTAAATGTCTGTCTGTTTGGGGTGTGCCCAGTGTCCAGAGTGCCATGCTAAGGAAGAGCTGTCACTAAGGAAGAAGTTCCCTACCATGACATAAATGGTGTTTGGGCTCTGGGACTCAAACCCCTCCTGTAGATCCAGCAATTGGTGAAACCTGGTGTCAGGTTTTGCAGCTGTGAGTACCCAGTGGGATATGCCCATGTGAGATCCAAGGAAATTTAGGAGCCTGGGTTTGAAATCCTATTTGGTGCTATTGGAATACAAGCTAAAGCAAATCTCACTCCTTTTTTAACAACTTAATTTGGCTAATAATAATGCTTTTTTAAATTTAATGCTAGACAATGGTGAAGATTGTTTAGTCAATTCCAATGGAATAGGCGACTGTTTCCCAAAGTTCTGCAACTACAAAAATATTTTCTTGGTATGGTGGAGAAGCAGTTTGAAAACCTGTATTCTCACTGTCATGCCATAGCAAAAAGATTAATATAAACCTTCAATATATATAGAAAGAGGTGCACACAACTGAAAGGGTTCAATTCAGTGACAGTATTTCAAAAGCATGCTGAAAAGTAGTGAGAATGTAGGGAAGTCACCAAAAATTGTGAGGTATGACAAACCTACAATGGAAACTTAGGTAACGACAGGGTGAAATTCCCTGGTGTGTTGGAGCACACTCGTGGTGGTTCTTTCTGGACATAAAAGTGACAGAGATGCTACAGGTGTTTGAGACATCAGAGAAGTTGACTGGATGAGGAATCTGTGGCTGGCTTTATAAAAGCACAGTTAACACAATGAGATCAGTGTGTCCATGGGTGACTTTTATTCCTGGAGTCCCTGGAAGATGAAGGAGTTTTGTGGAGCTTTCTTTGACAAAGTAGACAAGAGTGGTCCAGTCTTACCAATGATACCAGCTTTTGGAAACACCTGCACAAGCTCTGAGAACCAGTAGGCTTTGGAGAGTTCCGTTTTCCTCCTCCACAGCTCTCAGATGGATCACTTTGCTGGGAATCCTGCACTGCAGGGAAGGCCACTGTCAGGGAGGAAGTTGGCTACACAACCAGCAGGACAAATACCTTCACTACTGATTCAAGAAATCTCCACCAGACTGCACTGAAAATCCCAGGCACAATTCCATTCAAACTGGGAATTCCTTTGTTTTCAAACCATGTTTGTGATTTAGATGAGTTTTTGTGACTCCCACTAATGTTCTAGCACTTCAAAATTTATTTTGGAAGCAAAGACAATGGAGAAAGGAGATAAATTTAAACTCACCATATTTGTATTTGCTGCATTCACCATTGTCATTTTTGCTTGTGTACACTCATAATCTAGGAAAACTTGGAACCTCAGAAAGCCTTGTGAACCCATGTCTGTACCTTCAAAGAGTTCCAAACTCAAGGCAGCTCTTAGTTGCAGATCAAGAGGTCTCCAGGTTCTTCTGTCTTCTCCACCTGATGTTCTGCAAAGTGAGTGGGAGCAGGTGGAAGCAGTGAAGTTATTGAGATTTGAGTAATGAATTCCAAAGTATGTAGTGACAACCTTGACAATGAAGTGGCTAGGCTCCAAAGTGTAGAAATAATATCTGGATCTGTGGGTTTGTTTTTTTCAGCCTGCATTGCCTTTCTAGCAGTTTTTTTCCAAGTATTTGTTTTAATCTGGTGACATGAAGAATTAAATATTAATGTTCCTTTTGTCCCATAAAGCAAGAAATATAATAATGGAAGTCAACTGTTTAAATAGCTTTTGAGAACTAATTTTCATTTTTATCTTTAACATACTTTTTTGTACCTTTGGCTTAAATTATATGTGGATTTATAAAATATTTTTCTACTATTTAATATTAAGGTTAACTTTAGTAACACTGCTCATTCTTCTTTCTTCCTTGTAAATGAAATAAGTGTCCATCACAGTGCTTGTGATGGTTGTGATTGTTTTAATGCAGTCAGAAGCATTTAAGTATTCTGAAGTTCAGCTATTTGGCTTCTGACTTCGCATTACCTGTTGGGCTATGAAATATTTATTGACAGACAATCTCTAGAGCTTCAAGAAAATAATAACCTGGTTTGTGCATCTCTGCAACCATCTTTGGGAAAAAGTATCTAATTTTTTTTCAGTTTATTTTTCCATAGCACCTACCTCCCCTTAATAGGGTTCATTCTTCTGTATTTAAATTATTAAACCTACCATAAAGAAGCCAGAACAGGAATTTTTATAGTTCCTTAATGTTTTGTATGTTTGGGTTTTTTTGTCACTGAGTAGGTTTTTTTCCTCTGTCTTTTACTCACCAATGAATGACTGCAGCCGTACCTTGAGAGGCCCTTCCTTGGCTCCACCATCCCTTTCACTGCATTCTGGTCACCATCTCTCTCTGTGGTCCTCTCTGGTCTGGCTCCTGCTCTCTGCCACTTCTGAGCCTGCTGATTAATCCTTTTCCAGAGGAGTTGGGAAGAAACTTCATTTCTCACATTGTTGCTGTCTGGTGACAGCATCTATCCAAGCAGCATTGCTTGGAGCAGTCATGGAAAAGTGCATCTGTTCTCTGCTCAAGTCTCTTCACATCATTACAAGCTCTAATTTCCTTTTCTTGTTTGCAGTTCTGTGCTCTTTTTCTCTTATGTTGCTGACCACACACCAGTTCTTTACTGATGCCCTCAGTTATCTGTGCATGCTCAGCTGTTTGCTGAAACTCTTCCCCTTCCATCCTCCCATTTCACTGGAAAATTTTTGAAGAGTGTTGGCGAAGCTGCTCATTGCTGGTGAATGATGAGGTTTGTAGGGGGGAGAGCTAAAGGTATCTGGTGAACTTGTTTCTAAGCAGAGTGCTCCTGCTGCCCAAAGCTTGTCTTTTGTTTCCTACTATATCTCTTAGTCCAGTGCGAGAGATCACTCCTTCTATAACCTTTTCTGGCCTGAGAGATCACATGCACCAAGCCTGAGTTGCTGAAGTGATCCTGTACTGTAGAGTACAAGAAATAGGACAAAAATACTTCTTATAAAGAAAGCTGTTTTATTAATAATTTTATTAGCAATTGCTGAGGTTAGGACAGTTACAGGATTGGGTGGGTGTATGGCTTGATCAGAAGTGACGTCTGGCAGCAGGAAAGGCTTATCTTGAGTTACCCCACCTGTCAGAGGAAGGTGGCAGAAGGTGGTGCCTCAGTTTTCATCACAGACCTTTCCCTGGCATGTCCCAATGTGACAAAACTGGGAGTTGTGTCCACACTTGACACTTACCTTAACAAGACCTTTTAAAAGTTTGGGTTTGGTTTGTAGAAAGTCCCTACAGTCCTTGTTCTGTTTTGATTTGCAGATCTGAACCTGTGGACACCCTGTGGGATGTTACTATGTCTGTTGATTTTGCAGAGCAGAGTGCGAAGCATTGCCTAGATTGTTATAATTGGAAATGTTCTGCATCACTGATGAGCCCAGAATTACCTTTGGATGTTTCTGAGGATTCCCCTCTATGGGGGACAAATGTTTCATAATTGTAAAGCTGCATCGTTAACCTCTCTCTGTGTCTTTCACTGCTTTGCTGTAGGAGTTTGATCCTGAAGAGTTCTACCATTTGTTGGAAGCTGCAGAAGGCCATGCCAAGGAAGGGCAAGGAATTAAATGTGACATTCCTCGTTACATTATCAGCCAGCTGGGACTCACCAGGGATCCCCTGGAGGGTGAGAACTCTTGTTATGTACTTTCCAAACTGTTGAAAGGGTAGTCAGATCTCCTGGTCACTACATAGCTGAAGGATGCTTTTAGTTTATTGATTGAATTTCTAGGCTATTTTTCCTTATTTTCCTGTTTACTGTCAAATTCTAGACTGTTCTTTCCAGCCCCATGTCTCAGAGGAGTGTTGCTGGGGTAAGGATGGCACATCAATAGTGACAGTTCTTTACTTATGATGTTAATAATGTCTCCCTGTATTATAGCTGAAACAATGTTAGAAAATATCTTTAGGATTTAACTGTTTTCTCTGTGCTGTTGGACAGTTAAAGTAACTTCACCTGTTATTTTTCTGATCTGCCTGGCCTGCTAGTGGCCTGGTTGGAAAGTATCCTGTCATCCCACTTGATTGTTCTGTCTGGGAAAAGTGTGTATTTTGTGGTTTTCCATGAGATTACCAAGATGAGTGTGAATTTTTAGCTGGAGATGAGATTGAAGTTTTACATCTTGTGTAGCAGCCAAACCAAAGAGAGCAATATAAGGACAGACAGCTTTTCTGCAAGGTGCCAGAATTGCATATGGTAAACTTAATATAGACATGCATTGGCCCAGAAGATTGTAGCTTTAGAATTAGTGAGTTAATATTTCTGCCTGGCACTTTGCTGGCTGAAATGACAAGTTTTCTGAGCATGCACAGCTTGTTCAGCAACAATAGAAAGTGTGACAGAGACTAGAGGTTACTGCAGAATATTTCAGTGATTGAACTGTACTTCTTGTTATCTCAGGAGAGCATAATTTTAACATAAATTAGTAGTCTGGCTAAGACTAGTTTAACTTCTCTGGTGTTTACTGGAATGACAGTGACAGGTTGACTTCAAGTGAAGAGCTCTTTGGGAAAATTTCTACCAAAGATTGCTAAATGCAATTTAATAGCATTTGTTGAAATCTGACATTAAAGGGAAATTTCCTTTGATCCCTGTCATGGGAGAGAACCTTTCCATCGTTAATTCCCCTTACTAAAGTCAAATTTTCTTTAGAAATGTGGGGAGATGTCAAGGTGCCTTATTTCCTTTCTGTAAGGAGGGCACCCAGAAATGTCAGTGATGTCTGTTCAGAGACTCATAGCTAACACAGGATTTGGGCTTGCAAAGTTTACAGCACCTCCTGTGACAGCTGAGTAGCCTAAACTAAGTGACTTTCCCCTAGTTTGCTGCTGCTCTGTGTTTAGCAGAATCAGCCATGTCACGTGGAGGGCAGCTGTTTGAAATGTGATGCTTTTTCTTCTTGGAGCACAGAGGTGCCACCAGGCTACATGCAGACATATATGTGTGGAATGGGTTTTAATATTAACTAGACAGCACTTTCCCCAAACATGCATTTATTGCTTTTACTTATTATAGAAACTGTCTAGAGTAAGTCAGGCTGAAATTAGAACAATTTATTATATTCATCTTTATATAAAATACTGCCTGCAGCATACAAGATGTTAAAGGTTATCACTGTATAATTGGGGTGACTTTTTACAGCGGGAGAAAATGTCCTTCATCATCTAAAAGCACCTCTTAAAGTCCTGTTTTTCTTGTATAAACAAAGAGAATAGTGTTTGATTGAGATCATTAGAAGTAATCCTTCCTCTTTCTTTTCAGAAATGGCCCAGTTGAATAGCTATGACAGCCCAGACACTCCGGAGACAGATGATTCAGTCGAGGTAAAGCAGTAATACACTCACTCTGTCTAGCACTTTTTTTTCTCTCAAAAGAAGTAGTCTACAGTAAAGAATTAATTATAATGCAGAGTAATTGTAATTTAAAAAAAAAGTGCTGACATTTAAAAGCTCATATTAAAACTAGGGAACATACTCATAAAAATGTGAAAATCTTTATATGGTGGTGGTAAAATGCTTAAAAGATGCAAATAGGCATTATTACCAAGTTTTGTGGATTTAAAAAAAAATTTTGGAGTTACAAATGAAAATCATCTGGAGGAATTCTTTATATCTACATTTGTAAAATGTGATGGGTATTGAAAAGAGTTGACTTTAGTAAAACCACTGGAAAAATTTAATTATGTAACTGGCTAGATTTCAAAGATCTTTATTTCATTGTTTTTTTAAAAAATGTAATATTAAGGAAAAGCTTGGATCTTACAGTGCACTGACTTTTTGTGGTAATAATTTGTGGAGGGCAACTGCAAACACGCTAAGGATACAGACAATTGTCCTAAAGCTGAGGACCCCAGAAATTCAGAAATTGATTGAGTTTGAGTTAATGGGTGCTTAAAGAAGAAAAGGACAAAAAAACCCCCATATAGAATTAAGTTATTCCTGCCCCTGATTTCCATTTTCTTCTTGTCTTTCCCCAGAGCCGTGGGGCCTCTGTCCAGTCAAAGAAAACTCCATCTGAAGAAGAGTTTGAAACTATTAAACTGATCAGTAATGGTGCTTATGGGTAAGACTTTTAGACTTTGAATTAGAAGAAAATGCTTTTATTGTCCTACCCAAAAAAGGGCTATAGCAAGGTTTGGCAAATGTCTGGGTTTTGTTGGGTCCAAAGCATAAAGTAATTTCACTTGGGTCTTACAGAGGTTCCACAGTTGTTGTATCTTCTGTATTCTTCTGGGAAATGCCATTTCTTTCATATATTCAGATTATATATGTAACATATGTGGCTGTTTGAGAGCACTTGATATGCTAAAAGAAGTGCTAGAATTACACTGGGGTAAATCTACTGTGAGGAGTGATACATGAGAAAGGCTATTAGATTTTATTATCCATTGAAGAATCAAGTATGAATTCAGCCAGTTACGGTTTTAACCGTACACACAAACCTATCCAGAATTTTAAAAGGCAGTTCTTGACTCTTTGCAGGTCATAAATCCTTACCAGTGAGGTCATTAGGCTGTTACTGAAAAGCAGTGATACTCAGTAGGTCATAACAACAAAACCTGAGCATGTGCTTGAATGTTTTGTGGGAGTGGGTGCTTAGTTAACAACAATTTGCTTAAAAATTACAAAAGAAAAGTGTTAAGCATGGGTTTTAGTGAGTGAAGGCACAATGGAGCATGTTAAAGAGTCATATTATGAGACAAAAAGATTTTAAATCTCTTCAGTCACATTTCTGCACAAGCTCCATGTAACTTTGTAAAAATGGGAGAGAGAAGTGGTAGTTTTGCTGTTAGTCACATGTCTTTATCCTGGGTTTATTTTATAGTCAGTGGCTGGTGAGACACAATACCACATTAAATGTAATGTACTCCAGAGAAAAGGAAACAAATACTGATTCAATAAGGCAGGCAGACTGGATGAAAATTTTATTTGCAAACTGTATTATTAATGTGCAGGAATCTAATGATCTGCAAATGATAGAAGTGTAAGAGATACTTTACTGAAGGAAATCCCTGGTGACAGTGCTGCATCAAATTAATTTTATGGAGCTTGGAAAGAACTCATGCTGATTCCATAGATTTTGGACAGTTTTTTAAGCTGAGTGGTTAGTGTAGTGTTGAAAAATACATGCTGCACTGCAATGGTGCTTATGGAAATGTGTGTCATTTGTGTTTGAGATATCTCCTTGTTTGTCATATCAGCAAAAATGCTGCTTTATTTAAGAAGACAGAGTAGCTTTGGGAAGGAAGCATCATGGAGTTCCTTCTTTTCTAGGGAAGCTTGCCACTGAAACGGGATTTTATGGAGTCATGGACAAGTCTGTCAGGATCCATTAAAAACAGTAACATCACTGTTTAAAAGACCCCAACAAAACCACAAAGAACTCCAAACCTAAATGCACAACAAACCAGTTTGAACTGAAAATGAACCTTTTCTCTTGGTGTGTGGTTTTGCAGAGCGGTGTATTTGGTGCGGCACAAGACCACCCGCCAGCGTTTTGCCATGAAGAAGATCAACAAACAGAACCTGATCCTGAGGAACCAGATCCAGCAGGCTTTTGTGGAGAGAGATATCCTGACTTTTGCTGAGAATCCCTTCGTAGTCAGCATGTTCTGCTCCTTTGAGACCAAGCGGCACCTGTGCATGGTTATGGAGTATGTGGAAGGTATGGTTGCTGTTGTCCACGCCTCCAAAGGGGCTTTGGTTGGGATGGATGTGAGCTGTGAATCCGTGTGGCTGATACAACACGTTTGCAGTGGAGCTGAGCCTCACTGCTGAGGTCAGAAGTCAGTGTGAACTTTCCAGTCTTCATTGGAAAGGAAACCCTCCCTCTCTCCTGTGGGATGGCGTGGCTGGATCCATAGCACATTTGCTTAACGTTCACTTAGAAAAAAGACTTAAGAAACATAAGTCTTTGTTCTTTAGCAGCCTTTTTAAAAATAAAGTGCCATTTTATGCTGATGTTGGTTTTTTTAATTTTTTGGTTTGCTTATTCTTTGAAATATAATTTGATTTTACTTTATCAGTATATCTTATTATAAGCAATATCCACTGGTGGATAGGATTAATTTCTTATGCCTGGCTTGCTTGACTGAATGTTTGAGAAATAAGATTATAGTTATTGTATCAGTGCGCTTTCAGATAAATTAGTGGAACAAAATCAGATGTATTGACAATAGAAAATTTTAATATTAATTCATCTTTGCAAGTAGAAATGAAGGTCGACTGAAATGTGTGCCCAGTGTTCCCAAGGAAGCTTCAATAAGGAGTCCACAGACTATATCTCTCCAAGGCTTCCTTCAGTTTGCAAAGGGCATCTGTACAATTCCTGTCCAGGCCTGCCCAACATATATGGATCTCAATTTTCCTGGGATTTTAGTATTTGTTTTAAGTTCAAGACAGGGTATAGAGAGATCTTTACAATTCCTCCTAACAGGAGTGTAAGAGACAGCTATTAGAAAACTTAGTCTAGTCTTGTGCTGCAGACCCATAGCTGTACTTTCTTCCTGATATTTGCCATTTCAATGTGCCATATGTGCAAATGTTTTGTTTCTAGGAGGTGATTGTGCTACCCTTCTCAAGAACATTGGTGCCCTACCTGTTGATATGGCAAGGATGTATTTTGCTGAGACTGTGCTGGCACTGGAGTACCTACACAACTATGGGATTGTTCACCGTGACCTCAAACCTGATAAGTAAGCTTTTGGCCCCTCAGAGGGAGCAGAGCCAGTCCTTCAGGGGCTTTCTCTGTAGGCAACAGGACATGGGGGCTGGAGACTGCATTGATCTTCAACAGCATCTGACATGCATGAGGTTTTATGGATTCTCTTGCTACTGATGTAGAAGCAGATAGGCACAGAAAGGGTGGGAAGAATGTCTTCCAGTATTATCCCAAAGCTGTTGCTACACTGGTGGTATTTTGGCAGAAGGTAGTCTCACTCCTAGTTGCCTTATCTACTCTGATATTTGGCTGTGTGGAAGGTTTTCCGCAGGTGTTTAATGGGGATGTAGCACTGAGATAGTCCTTCTCATTATCTTGTGTTCTTTTTGTTTTAAATTGTTTTTGGGAAACAATTAAATCAATGTTGCATTATTTTACTTCTCTTTCTTTTAGTCTCCTGATAACTTCAATGGGTCATATTAAACTAACAGACTTTGGGCTGTCCAAAATTGGGTTAATGAGTCTTACAACCAATCTTTATGAGGGCCACATTGAGAAGGATACCAGGGAGTTCCTGGACAAGCAGGTAAGCTGAAAATATTGTCTGTTGATGTGGGATAGAATTAGAGTTTGTAGCACTCCTTCTCTGCCTTGATGCTGTGCTGTGTGTCCTGTGCACTGTAAAATGGGAGGAAAAGATACAAGTCCGTTCTCATGTTTGTACATAAATTGACATTGTTTGTTATTTCAGCTTCTTGTTTTGGAGTCAGGGACTTCAGCTTAGTTTAAGATAGTGCAGGGATGGCCCAGGCAGCAGTGCAGGTGTAAACAGAAGTTGGTTTAGGGATGTAACATGGATTTTGCCAGAAGGTTGTTCCACGATCTCCCCCTTCTGGTGCTTAGAAAGTTCATGGCAAATTTCTATATGTTTCTTGTAATTTTGTCTAACAGCTTAAACATTGATTTTTATCCCCATGATATTTACTAAAGGTAATTTTTCTCCTTAGCCTTCATTTTGCTAGGCTTAACCAGCTAAGTTCTTGTAGCTAACAAGATAGATTTTCCTTTGATGAATGAATAGCTCTTCCATGTAACTCCTTCTGTTTGAGTTGATATTTTCTGGGCATAGTTGAAGGAACTGTTCTGGATGCAGGCTCATCAGTGCCTTGTATAATGGGATTAAAAAATGCTTCTCTCTTCTGAAAATACTTAGGATTGCAGCTGAATTTTTCAGCTGAATTTTTAGTTGTGCCAAGTGTTGATTCATAATTATCCTGTGGTGTTGTCTTCCTTTGCTTCTGAGTAAGAATGCTTTTTCTAGCAGAACTCCCCATGGTCTTTAGATCAGATTCTTGCTCTTTACAGTGTTATATTTTTTACAACTATTTTGTTATTGTTGTTGTTGTTTCTAAGCCCCAGGCAATTTAAATCTTCCAAGGTAATTTCCTTAGCCATTGTCCATGCCAGCTGTACCTCCCAAGATTAAGGCTGAAGTGTGTAATCATGCTGTGCTGCTAATTCTGCATCTGTGAAACTAAATTCTGTTAGCACAGAGATGTGAGAGGTTTGTCAAAACTCAGTTCCTGATAGCTGTAGCTGTGCCAGCAGACATCCATCAAGCTGTCAGACCTAAACACACAGAATATGCATTTTTCCCATATGCTTTCCTGTGCATGCACCAAAGAACTACTTAGCTGGCATGTCCACACTAGGAACATTTAATTTCATGTGATGTTATTTCTGTGCAGGTAATATTCTTCAAATATAGATTCTTGCTCCATGGAAGTAGTTCACAGCATGATGTGGTTAGTGGCAAAACATTAATAACTTCCTTGTAAAGCTCGGAGGGGGTAAAGAAAGGGGAGAAAAAAAAAAAAGACAAAATAAGCTTTGACATGAATTTGGCAATTTGTGAATGTATTGCTGTGTTGCATGTTTCTCTTGAGGTCTGTGGGACTCCAGAGTACATTGCACCAGAAGTGATCCTGCGCCAGGGCTATGGGAAGCCTGTGGATTGGTGGGCCATGGGAGTTATCCTCTATGAGTTCCTGGTTGGCTGTGTTCCTTTCTTTGGGGACACACCTGAAGAGCTGTTTGGACAAGTGATCAGTGGTAAGTTTCTGCTCTGGCTCTGAAGGGGTTTCAATGCGCTTTGAAAATAATTGAGGATCCACAGTTTAGTCAGAAAGGACTAGGTATAAAATAATGGGGTTCAATTTTAGTATTTCTAAATTTCTGTGTCAAAGCAGCTTCCATCTGATTTCAGCTATGGAAACTTGTTGTGTTGCTTAACATCTTCCTGAATAGTTCTGCATGGTGTGGAAGTCATATAAATCCTTGTGGGACTGAGGAAAAATATTTTTGGGATTTTCTGTTCTCTTTTAACTTAAATGATGGAGAATATGAAAGGAGTAGCCACCAACTGGCCTAATTCAGGCTGATTTTGGTTATTGTTTTTGTAGGTCCACATGCTAGTCAATTAGTAATCTTGTATAAGTGAAATGAAAGGAAATTCTGATCACAATACATTGAAGTTGTTGTACTCAGTACCTTCACATCATGTGGCTTTTTAAACCTGTCTCATGCTTGGAGCTGGACAGAAAATTGCTTTGTATTAACTCAGTGAATATGCCAGTGAAATCATTTCCTATTGGGAATGCTTTCTGAAGCAGTAAATTTTTAACACACTTGGCAAGTGTCCTTTGTAAAAAGCAAATTTCATCAAAGCACTAAATATGATGCATGAAATCGTTACCTGTGAATTGTTCTCTCTGTTCCAAGTATAACGACTGTGGAATGTGCAGGCAGGAGATACAGCCACAGTATTGTCACTGTCTTTGTTTATGGATTGTCATGGAAGTCCCATTTCATACTTTATTAATAGAGTCCTTAAAGCCTTTTTTTTTTGTCTCCACAAGCACTGCTTGGATTGACAGCAGCTTTAGCTGATGCTGAATTTTATGCATTTTGAAAAATGTCAATGCTTGAATTATATTAAGCTGCTGAATTCAAGGTATTTACGCTTCTGGGGCAGTTCTCAATGCTGCACTTTGAGGTATAGGAGTGTGAATGGTTATTCAGATTAGTTGGGAAGCTGGTAGAAAATGTCAAGTCCCTTTTTGTCCCTAGATGAAATTGCCTGGCCAGAAGGAGATGATGCACTGCCACCAGATGCCCAGGACCTCATTTCTAAGCTTCTCCGCCAAAATCCTCTGGAAAGAATGGGAACAGGTAAAAACTTTGTGCACAGGAAACACTGTCCAGAAGCAGGGGATGAAGCTACCTGGCCAGTGATGCACACCCACTCATGTTGAGGAATGCTCATCTAGAGCTGGGGAGCAGTTTATACTGGATTCAGTGTGGTGGAGCTCTGGGAATTAGTGTCAAATGTTCATGAGCCAGGCAGATTTTACTGTCTAGTCTGGGAAACTGTCAGCTTGGCAACATCACTTCTCTGGTTTGTGCTGCTCCATTATAGGCTTGAGGGTTGTGTCTCCATTTGAACAGTGTATAATCAGATTTCTTTGAAGTTCTCTTCGAGTAGAGGCTTAATCCCTCCCATGGATGTGAATTCCTGGGTATAATATGAAAACTTTCCCATTCCTAGAGGCCTGTAGTGTAGAATTCTCCAAACATAAAACAAAGTCTGATAATCTTTTTGGCAAAGTCAGATATGTATGTCAGTCTTTCAGTATTATTATATCAGATTTTAAAGTTTTGCAAGCCAACACTTCGCATTTCCTCATAGTAAATAATCCCTAGCTACATTCTTGTTTTAAAGTAATTTGTGCAACACTGTGGCTTCACACGACAGCTCATCTTTCATTGATTTGATTAGTTTAATTTAATTTGGGATTTTCAATTCAAAACTGCATTTAAAGGTTATAAAAAAAGCTTAGAGATAAATATATAACAGTTCCAAAAGGCACATGTATTCAGCAGACTTAGCACATGTGCACACAAGGGTGATAAATAGATCATGAATTAGTAATGATATCAGATGGTTTTCACATGTTCTTCTCTACTTAAAATCCATGTACTTGAAAGATGTTGCTGTCATGAAAAAGATGTAGAGTTTCTAGCCTTATAAAATGAGTTGATGGACTGATTTTTTTGATTTCTTATATACCTGTAGTGCTGAGACTGCTGTTTCACTTGGCATGTCATAGTGCCACTGGCACTCAGCAAACCTTTTATCTCTCTTCCTCTGCTCTTTTCTAAAAAGACAGTAGCATCTGCTATGAATTTTAATTTCATTTGAAAAAAATGCATAAACTGGTAGACAGATAGTCTTTACTTTTTCCTTCTGGGTGCCTAAGCTTCTGATCTTAATAACAATAGATACTAATTCAGGGAGATAGGTGAGCCCTGTCTTGTTCTAGGCACATGAATGAGTTTATTCACAACAGTAGAGTTGTGAGTTGTCACTCACATTCTAAGTACCTCTCAGAGTTTGCTCTCTTTATTCAGTTATGAACAAGATGGTGTTTAGAGTTTGAAAATTTTAAATTAAGGTGTTAGCTCTTAATCTTGCAATTCACTGTGGAGTGCAACAGCAGATGCTGTCTTCCAGCATCTGTGTTATTGCTAAACAGGAAGAGGAGGTGGGAAGGAAGAAATTTTGTTGAGGTTTTATCCTGCATGACAACTTTGGTAAAAGGATGAATTGTTTCTCAAAATTCCTGGAAAATGTGTGACTTAAAATACTCGAGTACATTCTCTTAGGCTCTTGATATTTTTAGAGTTTGTTTTTCATGTTATGCAAATGCTGGAAGAAATACTCTGCAATAAAGGGTGCTTATTTCAGGTAGTGCCTTTGAAGTGAAGCAGCATCGGTTCTTTAAAGATTTGGACTGGAATGGATTACTCCGGCAGAAAGCTGAATTCATCCCACAGCTGGAATCTGAGGATGACACAAGCTATTTTGACAGTAAGACTCAAGATTTGGCCTAAACAGCATCATATTTCTTGTGCATATTTCATTTTTGAAATTGTTAGAGATAAGTCATTTTAGCAATTGAATAAAACACTTGATGGAAATTGCTTGAAAACATTTCTGTTGAATGCCAAGTAAGGTATCTTTGAAAGCAAATTAATTTTAAATGAAAAAATGTTACTGCTGGAGTCAGTTGGCCTTTCACTGGTGCCTGTGGTCCTGCCAGCCATGAGACTGCAGTGAGAGGTGCTGCCATTGTCATGCTGGGTTCATTTAACTTATTCCAAAGCATTGGTAAATCCAAATTCCTTGAGTTTTTGAGCAATATTATCATTCCCTTGTGAGTGTTTTCAGCCAATAAATGTTTTTTAAAAAACCCAAAACAAACCCTAGACCTTGAAGACAAGTATATGGGGAAAATTCTTAAGAGATTTGAAGTAATTTGAATTATTTTCACTGCAAGTGTGTCACTTTATTTTAGTATTACTAACTCTAATGAGATATGAAGTGTGTGTAAATGTCTGGGAACTGCCATGGTATCAGTGCTGTTTAAGATTACTGGTATTTCAAGATAAGCACCAGACAGAGTCTGTGCTCTTGGGAGAGAAGGGAGGAGTGTCACAGGAGGAATGGAGAGATCTCTGTTCCCAGAGCTCCTGCTCCCTAACTTTTCTCATTTGACTTGGGGAGCTGAGCAGGTGGAAAGGGCTTGGTCAGGGTGAGGTCTTTCCCCCTCTCCAGCTGCAGAATGGGACGCTGGCTGTTTCAGTTCCCTAGGATGTGGGAATTTCTGCTCCACATCAGTGGAATCTCTCCCATCTTGGGGCCATGGGACTGTTTGAATCTGTGTGAAGCACATTTTTGCTCCTGTGCTTTGCTGAGAGTGAAAGGGGGGGAGATCAGCTGCCTCCAGCCCCTTGGCTCTCACACTGCACAAGCAGTGATTCCATTTAGATAGTGCTCTTCCAGTTTGGGGAAGGGGCTTTTAGGCTGGGGCATGTTTGGAGAGGTAGGACTGGGAGAGAGATGGATTGAGAAATCTCTGTGTAGTTTCTGCAGAGAGCTGTTGGAGTCAAGCTGTGCAGAGGGGGCAGAGGTGGGGTTTCTACTTGTACTGAGGTTGTACTGGTACAACATACCTGGAGAAACTGATGTGTGGGATGTTCTCACCACTGACTGGACTTACAGGATGGGGAAACTTTGGTCACTGAGTTGGGTCAGTGACTGGCAGAGGCCCAGTGCAGCAGCCACGAGCAGATCCTGGTGGATAAAACCAAAACCACAGTGTCTGTCACATTCCCAGAATGATGGGAAACTCCCCACGTGCCCAGGCACACTCAGTATCAGGGTGACCTTGATGTGAGTCCTTTAAAAAGGCTGGATTTCTCACACCAGGAAATATCTCACATAGACACTGATAGGAGCTGGTGTTGCTATTATAAACCCAAATGCAGAAAATGTTAGAATTTATAAAAGTAGCTTTCTGGCTGATGTGGTGCAGCAAATTTGGCTCAGTGTAGTTATCAGCTTTCTTTAGCCAAATTTATTAGTGCCCACTCCACAAAATCCAGTGTGGCTGGCTTAGAAATCCAGTACTGCAAATCTCAAAGCACGAAATCTCTTTGGAAGAAGTTTTTGCATTAAAAATAGCTTTGCATATTGGCTGCTTGCCCATTTTCTTTCACAAAATCTAATCCCTTTCCTAGTTGCAGGAGGGAGAAGAGGAGATTTTCTTTTGGGGTAAATATTTTTGTTTTTTTAAGTAGGCTTGTACGTATGTATGCAGGACAGACTTTGTACTAACAAAAAGCTGTTTATTGGAAAGTTGGACAGTGAATTGTTCCATGTTTCCTTCCACATGATTGTTTGCTGTAGGGAAGAAATATCCCTACCATGAAGAGTCTGCAGGATTAGACACCTTTTGAGTATCAGCTGCTTCCAGAATGGAATACAGCTGACAGGATAAGATAAATTCAGTGCCAAGGAGATATTCTTCACTGGCAATTGAATGGGATGAGCAAAAACTGGCTGGGTATGTTTCAGTATTAAGGGAAATACCCTGCATGGTGTATAAACATTCAAAGTTCTTTCAGCAGACCAGTAGCAATGCTTGAGGTGTGAGTTACCAGCACTCCCCACACTGATGCAAGTGCCATGTCTTGTTCCCAGCCCGTTCAGAACGGTACCAGCACCTGGATTCAGAAGAAGAGGAGGACACTAATGATGATGATCACGTGGAAATTCGGCAGTTTTCCTCATGCTCGCCCAGGTTCAGCAAGGTAGGGACTTGCTAACTTGAAAGAAAACAATCTAGAGAGGAACACAGTTTCTTTGCTATGTATGGGACAGATTTTAATCATGTGGTTGCTCTCTGGGATCTCATGGTGTGTAATATTCACAGAGGAAAGAAAACACTGCATGGGTTGTTTATTTGGTGGTAGTTTGTGGCCTCTTAGAGGGTGAGTACCAGAATAATTGGAGAATGACATTTTATATTTTTTAATGTTTCACCAATATGCACGGTATTGTGTATGTCTCTTCAGCATCTGATACAGTTTGATGTTTTCACCAATGACCTAGATGCTGGCATAGGGAGTATCCAAAACTTACTTGCTTTGAGTGGTGTCGTTATGAAAGGACCTTCCATAGGTGAAAAGATGGTTTGGGGATGAAAATGGATTCTGACATTTGGAATAAAGGTCTAAAATCAAAGGAATAAGAAAATCAGTGAAGTTTACATCACTCATTGTCTCAAACACAGCCTGAGGAGCAAAAGGCAAGGTGACAGTTTCAAAGAGAAGGGCACATAGTCCTTCATGAGTTAGATGTGTCAAATTATTGAAGCAATAATTTTCCATACTGGGCTTACCAGTAGGAAGGCCATTGCTGGGGTATTCTGGTCTGTACTGGGAAATGTTCTTGAAAATGAACATGGACCAGTAAAAGGGAGTCCAGAATCAGCAAGAATTACTTGAGTTCTACAAAACATAAAACCTCTGGTGTTTTCAAATATATAATTAGAAGGAAAGGACTACATTGGTCTTCCTGATAAAATATAATATGTTTGTGAGGGGCAGAAGGGAAAAGAAATGCTGTCTTGAGGCAGTCACTTTATGAATTGTATTTCCCTCTTAGTGAGATGGGAGTAGGAATTTTACTTAAGAGCTCTGATAGGTATTTCAGTTTTTTATAACAGTTCCTCCAGTATTCCACTGCTGAAGTCAGTTTTTAAGGACCAGTTTGTTCTTTGTCCTCAACCAGGCTACTGTGGTTTAAATAACAGTTACTCTTAATTTTATGGAGTTGCTCCTGATTTGCATCACTAAAAGTATGTTTAAAATTGGACCTGAGGATTAGTTAGTGTTTTGTAAAAGTTCTCATGAGTATGTAAGAGTTTCTTTTCTCTGCGTTTTCTCATCATGAGTATTACTCATTTGTTAGACTGAAGCTTTTCTTTAAGGTTCAATGTTTTTGCCACAAAGAGAGAAAGTTCACTTTTAATGAATTTATTTTAAGACCTGGAAAATTATACAGCATTTGTAATGTGGGAGGCATAAAAGGCTCATTATATTTTGAAATTCTTGTCTGACAATTCAGCCATATGATTTATTAATAGTTATCTTGTTGATGCTCTGAATTTTTAATAACATTATTTTCATTAATCTCTTCTTATGTAAATTAGGTCCACAGTCAAGTGTAGTTTTAAAAGGATGGATTTTTTTGCTTAATCATTTAATTATTTAAAGACGGCTGTAAAACCAAGAAAGGCACTTTCATTAAGCTGTCAGCATTATAGTAGATTCCTTGAGGAGGGCAGGACTTTTTTGTTCTGAAATAAGCTTGGGGCAATGCTGATAGACTGATGATAATGAAATGGGGTCATGAGCATGATGCCTATCACTGAAGTGAATTTGTGTAGTAAGATTTCAAGATCCAGATGCCAGCCCTCAAGAGTTGTGCAGCTGTCTCTAGCAATAGCTCCTCTTAGATTTGAGAATCATTAAAACCGAAAATCAAAGTAATTTCACAAAGTTTGTCAGTATTTCTGTTGTGTTTTCAAAGGAGAGGTGTTGGGTGCTGTTGTAGAAAAGCATTTTCATATTTCTGAAGCTGGGCCTTTTTCCTTTCCTCCCTGGCACACCTTGAGCACTGTGCACTGTGTTATTTGGTCAAAGAACATTACCAAGTTCACACTTTCAGGGGGAGATTTCAAGAGGAGATTTTTCCCCTTGCTCAAAAAAGGCTCTGTGGGTTGGCTTTCCCTGCACAGAAGGATCTTTTGCTGCACACAGGTGTACAGCAGCATGGAAAGACTTTCCATCCACGAGGAGAGGAAGACTCCCCCACCAACCAAGCGGAGCCTGAGTGAGGAGAAGGATGATCGGCTGGACAGCCTGGGGGGCTTGAAGAGCCGGGATCGCAGCTGGGTCATTGGGTCTCCTGAAATGTGAGTTCTGTGCAGCTGAGGCTTCTGTTTTCCCACAGCAGCTGAGAAAGATCAGCCAAAACTTTCTATGACCAGTGGTAGGTGAGGAGAGCTTCCTATGTTGTATTTCCACAGGAGAAGCCTGGATTGAATAGCTAAAAGTGAATGTGTAGAAGCTATACAGTCCTTAAGTGTATCCAGTTAAGTACTAAGATCTTCTAAATCTGTAGCAAATACTTTTAATGAATTTAAAGGTATTCTAACCTTAAGGGCAGATTTCTTATGTTACGTCAGAGATGTACCCTCATCAGTTTTTTTCTTAAATTAATGCAAATTCTGGCATTGCCAGACTTTGACCTTTTGTTACAAAGCAGAGAAATCGTTAGAAAAGTTCAAAGTTTCAAAAGTTCAGAATATGCCCAAAAAATCTTGTGCTCTAATAAAAAATGTCAGTAAAATATATTAATACCCAGAATTTGGATACCTGCCATGTTTCTGGCATTACTGAAAACTTACCTTATAAAAAGGATGTCCCTCATTTTGTGCAACCCCTGTAAAATTTTTACACTAATGTTTGGCATTAGAAAGAACATAAAATGTGGCTCTGACCTGATCTGCATGACTCACTCAAAAATGTTTTACAGATTGCACTCATAACTGAGGTGCACTTCATTTTGCATTAGGCTTTCCTGGCTACTAATTTAGAGCAACTTTGAAAGAAAAATTCGTCTAATTCCGAAAGGAACATGGAGGATGACTTGCATTCTGCAATTGGGATTTTTTTTTTAAATATTTACTATCATGTTCATGATACTGTATTTTCATTTGGGTTTATCCCTTCCTTTCCTAGAAGCTTAAAAATTGGAAATCTAAACTCAGGTGGTGCCCCAAGCCTTTGTTGTTTTAACTCCCATTGTTGTAGCTTGGCCACCAAACTTCACCTGAAGTTGGCTTCAGGTGCATGAGCTGTGTCTGTGCCCTGTTTTCACCCTTCCAAGTTCATCATCCCCTGACTCACCTGGGGTCAGTGACATCCCCTGACTCTGTCTCGGTTCTGCCCCCAGCCTGCGCAAGCGCCTGTCCATGTCCGAGTCGTCGCACACGGAGAGCGACTCCAGCCCGCCGCTGACGGTGCGGCGCCGCTGCTCGGGGCTGCTGGACATGCCTCGCTTTGCCATCTCCGCCGAGGATGAGGGGGTCACCCTCAAACGTCCCCAGTCTGAAGGGATGCTCCTGTCCACGGTGCAGGCTCGGGAGGGGCTGCCTGTCCCCATTCCAGAACAGCCTGTGGAGCATGAGCTGCCGCAGGAAGGGGATGCTGGAGCCACCACCCCCTCCACGGCCACCGGCAGCGCCTCAACACTGGCAGGTACGTGCTTGGGTGTCCTGATCCCCAAGGAGGCCGTGTTACCTTGCAGACATTAACTCTGTAAAACTGGCTTGGGTGTCAGGGGTGTGACTGCCTCATGCCAAGTAGGTATTTTAGTAGTTTTATGGATGTGCTTGCCTTTGAAATGCCAGTGGTTTCATCTCCTCAAAATTGCATCTTAGATTTCAGTCCTGTCACTTCAAATAGATTTAGGTCTTCTCATGCTTGAGATTCATATGCCTGCTTACAACCACTGGGTGCCTACCTGAGACAACATTAATTTAAGCATTAATCAGAACAGATCACTGCTGAGTTGGAGCTGGAGAACATGAGTGTCAGCCATACCAACAGATCCCTGCTTCCTGTGGTTTTGCTTGTCTCAAGAGTTTGGAGAGACTTGAAATATGCTGGGGAAGTGGGGCTTGTGTCAGGGACATGCTACTTATTTTAACAGCCAAAAATGCTGAAATTCATCCTGTTGCAGTCTTAAAAAAGTGCAACCTAAATTTAGTAGAGTGGCTCTTAGAAGACAGTGTTTGATTTCTCAGCAACTTTGACTGTCCTAGGGCTTTTCTCCAGCTCTGGGCTGAGCTCAACCTTCCTGTGGTGGTGCCCTGGGCTGCTGCAGTGCAGGACTAGGCTCTGGCCGCTGGAGTGTTCCCAGCTCCTGCCCCTTTTAGGGCATTGGGAAGAAAGGGGATGAAGTTGCCTGTTCCTGAGAACAGAGGAGGCCAGAGCTGGGAACTGCTGGGAAGTAGTAAGGAGGGGAAAAAAAGGAAGCTTGGAACAATGGAAGAAAGAGGGGAAGTTGAAATGAAGGTTAGCAAAAGAAAATTTGAGAAAGAAGGCATAATTAGGGGAAGGACTAGATTGTAGGATTGAATAACAAGGACTAACTGGGTAAGGAAATAAGAAACAAATTGCTGGGAGAAACTGGGAGTAAGCAGGCAAAGCAATTGTGATGCGTTGAGAATGGAGAGGAAAGGAGTACTGGGGAAGTAGAATGGCAGCAAGAATGGACAAGGTGGAGGGCACTGGGCATATGTGATAGGGGACTGATAGCAGAAGGTGGAAATGCCTTGGAAGAAATTTGCCTCTAGAGTAAAGCCAAAGATTCTCACATCTTATTATTCCTCTTCTGCAATTCAGTCTGTGAAATTCCTTCAAAATTGTCCCATTCCCCTTCATTGCCCATGCTCCCTGAAGAGACCTGGTGCTGCCATCATGTAAAGAAGAGGTGCAAGAGTGGAGGAAGGAAGCTGCCTCATACTAGTGTGGCATAGGTGCCATAAATGAAACCTTGGGCTCTCAATTTCATGCTAAGAGCCTAGAAACGTGCTATTAAAAATGGTGAGAACACTTCCATTGCTAATCTGAGTATCTGCAATGTGAGATTGGCAAAAATGAAGTTCTCCTGGGCAGCCTGCTTCCCTGAGCTCAATACATTAGAGCAGTCTTTGATCTAGTGCATGGAATCCAGGGATAGCAGTACATCAGTGTCCCCAAGTCAGAGGCTTGAAAGGAATTTAATTCCTGTCACTGTCTCAGAGTGCTCCTCTAATTTATATGGCGCCTTTTCCCATGCAGCTTCTGAATCTGGGTTCCTCATTGTCTGGGAGCCTGATTTGAAACTCTGTGGCTCTTAAATGTTGAACAAGCATCTGGTCCTGAGGTCTGTGGGAATGGTGCTTCGAATTTTTATTTTCATAATACTTCCTGCTTTGCTTAGTATGCAGAGCAGTGCTAGTCACTTAAATAACGATGATCAATGTTTTGTTCTGTCCTCATTGTTCAAAATGTGGCCCTTAGGCTTTATTTATTGCATACTGCTTAAAATTTGCTTTTGAAGACAGAATGATTAATTTCCCTTGTGGAGTCACTGTGATGCTCACCACTTTCATTTCTAAGCACCTTGTAAATTCTAATTACTGTATTTTCACAGTCCCCCTTTAAGGTATCACATGGGGGACTGAGACACCAGCCTTGAATACAGGACCCCCAACCCCCAGCATCTGCTGTTGTTTCATCCTGGTCTGATCTTCAAGATTACTTTGCATTTTATATATAATTATGGCAGGTTAAGTAATTCAAGACTAAATTGCAATGGTGCACAGAAGGGAGAAAATTAAGGCTGTCTTTGCAATCCACATTTTTACTTTCCCTGACTTAAGTACCACAGTATTCTCTTAAAGTAGATTTTTTTATGTGCAACTCCAGTAGAACCTGGCTTTTCTATTGCAGGCAGTTTTAACTTAAAGATTGACAGTTCTTGCTGGTTATAAAAATGCAGCACTTTCTATAAACCTGTTTTCATCTGTGAACGATCCCATTGAAATGGTGTGCAGAAGTGCACCACAGCTTTAGAATTCATGGAACTGCCACTGAGCAATGTGTTTCATTAGCGAGCTTTTCCACAGAATAGAAGCTGCTAATTTTCTGTGTTTGGAATAACACAATTTCTGTAAATAAAAATTCAAGCCCTGGGGTTTCTTCTTAGGAAAATTTACTCTTGGACTTCATGTAAACATGACTTTGATTTAATGTATTTTGCCTGTAGGGGAATAGACTGTTAGGAATTCCCTGTGGTTCTAATCTGTTTTAATTTAAACTGTAGCTGGGAGCACTGCAGATTTCTCTGATCCACGAGCTCGCAGTAATAGCAATGAAGGCCCAGACTTTACCACTCCAAAAGCCATCAGCGATTTGGCAGTGCGGCGGGCACGACACAGGTTGCTCTCTGGGGAATCAGGGGAGAAACGCACCTCAAGACCTGTCAATAAAGTGATTAAATCAGCATCCGCTACTGCCTTGTCTCTCTTGATTCCCTCAGGTAAGAAATGCCTTGAGTGAGGCATTGTCAGAATCCGCAAGCACTAAACAAAAGGTCTGCAGACAGATTCTCCCCCTTCGCTCTCCTGGAATAATGCCTTGGCTGGCAGGAGGGGAGCGAGCTAACTTTTACAATTGGTTTAATATTTCCTGCTCACAGGTTGATGAGCACTGCTGTGCTACAGACAGGAGTGTTGTGCATGTGGTCTGACTGCAGCTTCTGCCAATGGCAGCTGGGCCCTGCTCTTTCCCTGGTTTTGTTTATATTGACTCCTAGCTGGTCTCTAGACAATGATGCAGCAAGGAGGTATAGAGACAGAGAATGATTTTAACCCTCAAGGTGCTGTTTTTTGGGGTCACATGCTAACTACAGGGCTGTTTGGAAATGAAATGTGTCTGGTGCATTTATACACTGTGAAATTTCAGAAACTCCAGGTAACTTGGTTGAGATTGAGTACTCAAGAACTGAACAGTGTAAGTAACTCACTAAGTCAATGCTGAGCTGCTTACCTTGTTGGCCCAGCTCTGTCTACAAGCAAAACCAGATCTTTACAATTCCCAATGCCAGGTGGTAACTCCTAGAGAGCAGCCCAGCCATACTGAGCTGTGACAGACTGGTTCAGCAGAAGGAGTTTCTCCCCACAGGGATTTTGTCCCTTTCCAGAGGATAAGACCATGCTGTATTTCCAGAATTGTGCCTGCTCCTGCCTAGATGGGAGCAGGGAATGCAGCTGGGCCATGAACAATGCCCACCTGTTCCTCCCAGCAGTGAGCTGGAGGCAGGAGTGCACCTGCTGTTGGCAGCCTTGTGGTGATGCACATCACGTTTCCTGTGCTTTGGGCATGGGTTGCTTTTTGAACTAGGAACTCCCTCATGAAAACCTCTAAAACGTGTATTTAATCACCCAGCAAAGGTTTCTCCAGAGCTGCTCTCATCTGCCAGGTAAATATGTGCTGGGCGATTCAGCAGGTGTTTCTTAATGGGTTAGAGATTACCTTCAACAGCTGCATTTAGTATTCCTGCTCTTTGGGTTTATTTTACTGATGTTGACCAGCTTCACTATAAAATGAGAGTTCTGTATTTGCTTTGTACTTTAAAAAGTGGGTGTTGTTCCGCCAGCAAGCGGTCAGGTAGTTTATCTGACAGCCCAGCCCATGGCTGTTCATTTGGGAAATTCACTCAAAAGTACACTTGTGATGTTGCTTTTCAGTAGCAAATCCCTGCAGTAGCTATTATTTTAGGGTTAAATATTTTTGCCCCTGTGAATTTAAAACACTACCAAAACTGCCTAGACGTAGTTGTTGTCTGATCACGTACTCATTCCTTTTGTGTTAATACTAGCTGATTTGGATTTATCTCAGCACCAATGTGTAACTTGCACTAAGATCTAGAGACATCTGGTCTTTTGGAGGAGGATAATACATGATAACCTGGAAATGAGGTGTTGCAGGATTGTGTCTAGAGCAAATGCTCATGATGGATTGTAAATCCTGGAAAGAGAAGTAGAAAACACTGTGACCCAACCATAATTCTGTATGAGCAGTGCACTAAATGTACAGGTCCAAATTCGCCTTTTTGGAAGCTCTACTATTTGCACTGCAAAGCATGAATTAGTCGAAGCTGCAGACAGACCCAGCTCTGGTGAAGGCCGCCAACTCTAAGACCATTGGAAGATATGGTTTCATAGCTGTTCTCTAACAAGAATTTTCTCTCTTTTGGAGGCCTGTTTTCCTAATTTTTGCCCACCTTTGTGTCATCACTGTAGATCACCACACGTGTTCTCCATTGGCCAGTCCAATGTCACCTCATTCTCTCTCCTCCAACCCATCTTCGAGGGACTCCTCACCCAGCCGCGACTTTTCTCCTGCTATCGCAAACCTGAAACCACCAATCATCATCCATCGGGCTGGAAAGAAATACGGTTTCACTCTGCGCGCCATTCGCGTCTATATGGGTGACAGTGATATCTACACTGTGCATCACATGGTCTGGGTAGGTCTCTGCTGCTCTAAAAAGAGGACCCTTGGGGCCACAAATGCATCTAGCCAGAGGTGTGGGGTTTAACTTTAGAAATTGTGTTTTGCCACCTTGTTTTCTCTCTCCTTAATCACATCCAAAGTTATCTTTTTGGGATGAGGGGGAACCCTTTATAACAAACAAATAAATAAATAACAGCACTTTGGGTTTTCTGGTAGTTTTCAAGGTCATCACAGAACCACAGCAACTTTTCTTTCCTTCTTTTTTCTCTGGTTACATGAATCCACCTTCTTTCACCTGCAGCACATCCTTTAAAGCATGTTTCTGTGTACATACCCTCTCTTTCTTTATTAGGATTGTTGCATGAGGGCCCATTACAGCTAATTTATTCAGACTTGTGTTAGTGATTATAACCTGCTTCTGATCGGTTCAGTCTGCTGGGGTTTTCCAAGCAGTCGCTTGGAATTGATTACAAGCCTTAAAGCATCACTGCTGCTACGCTGATTGCCATGGGATTTAGCTCTTGGCTTAGTTGTGAGCTGTGCTAAGAGGTCTGGTTTCCATGTCTGTATTGCTTCCTTCCCACTACTGCTGGTACTTGATCTCTGTGTTCCTTTTGTGTTAGTGTAGATGACTTCTAGGAATGATCCATTCCCTGAAGCAGTGTTGTTAGGATTGTGTAGATAGGGAGAATGCATTCAGGGTAAAGGTGATTCATTCTTTGCCTTGCACTTGTGTGTTCATTAGATAACATGGACTTCACATGCTTTGGTCCTTATTTTACACTCATTCTGAGAGAAATAATCTGAAACTGAATTTTTGCCTTGCCCCTCTCTTGCATTCCTTGAACAATGCTGAGTTTACCAAGATACTAATTTGGAATCTTTCCTGGCTAGAGGGAGAGATGTGCATTGCCTTGCACATCTGTGTCCTCATGGTGAAGGAGGCTTACATTCCTGACCAGAGACAGGGGAAAGGCAGCGTGTTCACAGGGAAAAGTCTGGTGTTGGATAGGTTAATAAAGGATGGAAAGTGGAAAAAGAAACTGTTTGGGATGAGATGCAATATAGGCACCTCAAACACCTGGCAGAGTTTTCCTTAGAAGTCTGTTGGCCACCCTGGGTTCCAGCATGTACATGGAAGAATGCTGGATTTGAGATGGCAAAGAAATTGAAAAAGACTGAATGTTTGTCTGGAAATCAAGGGCATCTGGGTAACATTCCTTAGTGCTGTAAAATCTTTCAAAATTAAGCCTTTTGCTTTGAGAAGAGCTGGTCTCTCGATCAGCTTAACCATCCTGGCTGCCTTGGATGGGGATAAGACTGGTGGGATGCTGGGGAGGAGTGGAAGAGCACAGGGGTTTGTGCTTGGCTGTGCCAAGGGTGATTTCTTTCACCTTTCTCTGAAGCAGCTGATGCTGGCTGTGGCAGGAAGTGACAAAGATGGGCTTTGAGTCCCACCTGGGCCAGTAGTCTTGCACATTCCCCTTCTCAAACAGTCACCCCTTGTTGTTGGCAGCACGTGGAGGAAGGGGGTCCAGCAAATGAAGCAGGTCTGCGGGAAGGGGATCTGATCACCCACGTCAATGGGGAGCCGGTCCATGGGCTGGTGCACACCGAAGTGGTGGAGCTGATTCTGAAGGTAAGGGCTCAGTGCTGTTAGGTTTTTGGAAAACATGAACAGCTTGTTTAAAATGTATGTAATTGGCATTGTCTGAAATACAAGTGTGCGCACAACACCTGGTGGTATTTAACAGCAGCTTTGTACTGGTTGGTATTGAAATTATCCAGTTAAATGACTTGTGTTTCATACCTCTCTGAGCAGAATCCATTTGCAGAAAAAACACCCCGATAAAACAGAGTTCTGGACTGTTCCAAGAGACAGAAGTCTTTGGGATTGCAATTAGAGGAGCAGTCAGGATTATTATTTTTTTAACATGAGTGAGACAAGCCATGCTCTGTGTTGCAGATTCATCATGATAGATGCCTGATATGCTCACATCTGCCATCAGTCAGAGCACTGGGAATAGGATTGGTGACAGAATATCACTTTGTTCAAGTTTCCAAGTATTACAAGTATTAAATTGAGTCATTTGGGATCTCAATGGGAGAGGTCAGATGCTGTTGTGTTCTGCCTGCTCTGGGAAGCTTTACCTACCAGCTGGGGTCTGAGCTAATCATTTGTGAAAGCCTGACTAACGAGGGCTCTCTCTCGGCAATTCCTTAATAAATGATAGGTGGAAATGCTGAGGGGAAAAATGGAGTTTGACAAAGGATTACAAAATGGCAGGCAGCAATAAACTAGCAGCCTACCTGCTTTGCCTGCAGATCTGCTTCAAACAACCATGTTTTAAGCAATGTCTCTTTGTCTTGTGTCTGACAGAGTGGAAATAAAGTGTCCATCTCCACTACACCATTTGAGAACACGTCCATCAAAGTTGGTCCAGCTCGAAAAGCCAGCTACAAATCCAAGATGGCTCGTAGGAACAAGAAGAGCAAAACAAAGGATGGTCAAGAAAGGTTTGTTTTGATGTTTCTCTGTTAAAGGGTAACCAAGATAATGTAAGAGATCTTCAGAGAGATCTTGTCAAATCCATTTGCAGATAATGCATATCAGCAGGTATGTCCTTTAGTTCTTCTTTTATTCTTTTTTTTTTCTATTTACTGTGACACAAAATTGACTGAAATATACTAGTAAAGGTAAATACTTGGGCTTGTGAACACTTTTGAATGTTCTTCCCTAGTAAGAAGAAGAGTTCTCTGTTGAGGAAGATCACTAAACAAGCATCGCTGCTTCACACCAGCCGGAGTTTATCGTCCCTGAACCGGTCTCTGTCATCTGGAGAAAGTGTGCCTGGCTCTCCAACTCACAACCTGTCTCCTCGCTCACCAACCCAGAGCTACAGATCCACTCCAGAGTCTGTACACTCAGGTAAAACAAAGATACATGAAAAAAAACAAAACAAAACTAAGCCAAAAAAATCCAGTCAAACAGGAAAAGAAAATTTTGGAGGAGACTTTTGCTGACTGATTAATTTTGAAAATAAAATACACAGCAGCAGGTAGTAGGTCTCTTTGTGAAGCAAATGACAGCAGTGATGTCGATTACCTTAAGGATGGATATGTTCTTGTTCATTGATTCATTTAAAAATGAAAATCCATACATCCTTTTAAGGATGCACTTGCTGTACTACAGCATCCTTCCACTTTGATGAAAATGTGTGTTGTAAGTTGCAATCTTTTCATAGCAGTTTGACGCATTTTCTGTGTTCAGAGAAATCAAAACAGTGTGGCAAAGTCATACTTGAAAATTGAATCATCTGCTGGAATAAAGAGATTTGCATCCAGAGAATAGCAATGAAACATGTGGTTTGTCTGATCAAAGGGTTTTTTTTCCAGAAAAGTGTTCTCATAGCTGAATGTTTCTTACTGTGCTCTGGTGTTAGGTGCTAATGATGTGAATTTCCATCAGAAGCCTGCAATGTTGCCTTCAATATAACTGCTGTGCTTTAGAGTAACATGGCATTGTGTCTTGACTTACTTTCAATAACGTTTTTTAATGGCCAAATATGTATTAATCTTCTTGGTGTTTTTTTTCCTTTTAAGTTGGCGGCAATTCTTCCCAGAGCAGCTCTCCCAGTTCCAGCGTTCCCAATTCTCCAGCCAGCTCTGGACACATCCGACCCAGCTCTCTGCATGGCCTAGCACCAAAGCTCCAGAGGCAGTACAGATCTCCAAGGCGTAAATCTGCCGGAAACATCCCTCTGTCCCCTCTGGCTCACACTCCATCACCAACCCCACAGTCCACGTCACCGCAGCGCTCCCCATCTCCTTTGCCAGGACACTCAGTTGGCAGCTCCAGTATTATCCAGTCTTTCCCAGTGAAACTACACTCCTCTCCACCACTGGTGAGACAAATTTCTCGCCCCAAAAGTGCCGAGCCCCCTCGGTCTCCTTTGCTGAAGAGAGTGCAGTCGGCCGAGAAGCTCGCTGCCTCTCTGTCCTCCTCTGAGAAGAAGCTGGGTACCTCAAGGAAGCATAGCTTGGATATCTCTCACTCTGAGTTCAAGAAGGAGATGCTACAGCGGGATCCCAGCCTCCAGAGCTTACAGGAATCTGCCAACGAAACGACAGGTGGCAAACTGGGGCTGGCAGAAAAAGGGATGCTGCAGAAGCCGGGCTCACGGAAGCTTGGTGCCATCCGGCAGGACAGGGTGGAGAGGAGGGAGTCCCTGCAAAAGCAGGAGGCCATCAGGGAAGTAGATTCTTCTGAAGATGAAACAGATGATGGCTCGGAAGATAGTCAGGATGGGAGAAGGCTGAACAAGCCCCGTGGCAGTGGAGACCAAGGCTCAGATTCTTTTAATGAGGATAATAAGTTTTCATCTAAATTAGAAAGCAAGGATAGTATTGAAGATGATGCCTTTCTACCTGAAGATCCAAAAGGTACAGAAGATTTGCAGAAGGGAAATACTCAACAAGCAAAGCCTGTTTCAGAGCTGCTGCAAATCAGTGTGCACACCTCCTCACCAGAGCTCCCCTCAAGAACTTCTCCAGAAAAACTAGTTAATTCAGAAAAGCCATTCCTAAAATCAGAAACAACTGCAAAGGAGCATAAATCGCCAGAAAACAAAACTTTGGAGTGTTTTGGTCCAAAAGACAGGTCTACTGAAACAATCAAAGATCTCGGGAGAACTCCAGGTACTCAAAAACCAGTGGAACGCACAGAACATGAGCAGTGCCCATCAATCAAACTCCTGGAACTTGAAGAAGGTGATTCTTCCAGGGCCTCCTGTGGTAAACTTGACTTGAAAGAACCTGTGCTAACAGAAAGCAGTCAGAAAAAAGAGGATTCCAAACCTCTGCTGTCACTTTCGTCATGGTGCACAGCGAACACGAGCACTCCTGTCACAGTGAGCCCCCCAGACCGCGGTGAGAGGGGTCTCAAGGAGACGCCTCAGCCTGTGGAACAGCACAGCTCATTTCTGTCTCCTGTGAGCACCAGTGAAACATCCCAAAGAAGTCCTAGCCCTGAGAAGCAGCAGCAGCCCAGCTCATCCCAGGCAGAGGGTGCTTTAACCTCCAGCACGCCGAGCCCAGCTGGCCCCGTGCCCTCCCCACTCCTCGTCCCTGGTGCCATCGAGTGCACGCTCTCCTTGTCCCCGTTAGTGCCTCTGGCCCAGAGTGTGTTGGGCCCTTTGAAGCTCAGCATGTCTGGGTCTGGAGAGGTGGAAACGAGAAAGGATTTGGGTGCCTTCTGTAAAGAGGAGAGAGATTTGAAACAAAAAAGGCAGGAAATTTCACAAGTAGGAGAATGTCAAGAGAAAGCCAAACCCTCTAGCACAGATGGTCTGACCACGAGGAGCGAGTCCTGTGCAGAGTCCTTACACCCAGCAGAGCCCTGGGTGGCAGTGGGTCCTGTAGAGGCCAAGAAGGAGGCAACATGTCCTGTGGTGGTGAAAAAGGAGGCACCTTTTTGCAGTGCTAAAGCGTCTGAGGTGTTGGCAGGTAGCTGCAAAATCACTCCGTTGAAAGAGCTGTCTCATGCTCTTGGACAAGCAGCTCTGAGAGCCTCTCCTCTGCCAGATGGCAGCACGAGGCCCTGTAAAGAAGGGACTCTGGCACAAGCAAAAAGCAAAGAGGTTGGAAATCAGTTAAAAATACAAGACTTTCCCCTGTCACATGATGATGCTGTAAAGAAAACATAGCAGCATCGCTGGTACTCATGGACTGGAGCGTTCTACATTCAAAATAGAGACTGCATGTTTGAATTTTGTAATATACACTAATATAAAATAGAACTTGTGTACATCTATTTTTGGGAGGGTTTTTTTCATACTGTTTTTTGTGTTTTTTCATCCTTGCTATTCTATTTTTGTACACAGTAGTGCTTGCTGTTTGAGGTCTCTTTAGAACAGGGTATCTTTAAAGCAGGGCTTAAGAAACACTTTGGTTTTATTTTTTTTCCCTTTCACACCTTTTATTTTGCCTGAGTTTAGGGCCTGATGTGCTCTTCCCTCTAATTCTGCATTTATTTGAGATCCCAAAAATTCTGTGTGCAAAAAAGGCAGCTTGTTTTTAAATTTCTGCTTTTCAGCATTCTCTTTGAAATTCCATTGAAATTCACATATGTCAAGTTTTTGCTCCAGTTTTACAATTTGATGTCCCTTGACAAGAATAAGAACCTATTCTCTTGTCTGCAAGTTATTCTGAAATCATAGACCCTCTTTGGTGCAAGTAAAATTAGTTTGTCACTATGTTCACAGTCCTGTGTCCTTAGAGGATATGGAGACAAAGGACTTGGCTGGAGAGACTGGACAGAGAGAGATCCCTGTCTTCTCTTTGAAACAAGTAAGAATATTTTTCAATGGAATTATCAGAAAGAGAAATCTCCAATCCATAAGCTGACTTTTTTGGGGATTGTTTTTACTTATCTGTATGGGACACACGGCAACTTTTCCCTCTGTTTTTAAAATTTTAGTGATGTTTTATCTTCCTTTCTCTGGCTTCAATTCATAACTTGCCCTGCCTCTGAGTAGGTGACCCCAGGAATGGGGTGCCTGTAGGTTGGTTTTAAAGTAGAAAAATTTGTAGTTGCATATTCTCCAGTGTGTCTGGCAAAGTTATCTCAATGAAAAACAACCTTTGGAGACTTTTCCTTCTCCT
Organism: Toxostoma redivivum; assembly: GCA_013397375.1. NCBI lineage: Eukaryota > Metazoa > Chordata > Aves > Passeriformes > Mimidae > Toxostoma > Toxostoma redivivum. The sequence continues at coordinate 718,879 of VXBI01001671.1, forward strand.
GGTGAGTCTAAATAGGTAGGGATTTTAAGGTGTCCCTTAACATTTCTGAATTGGGGCTTGGGAAACTTGCTGAGTTTTCTGAATCGGCCCGTTGTAAAAACAAACCTATGAAGAGATCAGACTCCTCGAGTTCTGTGGTCAAGCTGCAAGCAGACTTCAAAACACATGTGATATTTTCAGATTTCAGCTTTGATAGCTAGATCATTTCCACTGCTGAGGTCACTTTGCATTAAAAACTTATTCTTTGCTTCTAGGTTTAGACATCGCTTTGCTGTAAGTGTGACCGACTGGGTGACAGTGCTCCTTGCTGAGGATTAGACCAATAATAATGCACCAATAAATGTGTTGAGTGGTGATACCTGTAGCACTGTAAGCCATTTCTTCATCCAATTAAAGGTTCCTCTCAATGAACACTCCCATCATTTGTCCCAGCTTGTGCTCAGCTTGTATCCTAGTCTTGTCTGAGTGGATCTCCCTGTGGGTCACCCGTGAGGGATAGTGCCCTGCTCACTGGCTTACTCTGTTAGAAGCAGAATGACTCTGCAACAGTATTCCAGGCGAAACCCCATCTCTGTTGGTCTGATTTCCTTACACTGCTGCTTCCTTCACTGTCTTGGCTTTCTCTGAACTTGAAGTTTTGAGTTGCTTCCCCTGAATGCAGATGTGTTTATTATATAGGAATCTATCTTCTCCATCTCTTTCAACCTGATTTCAGTACAACCCACAGCTCAAAAAAATCTCTGGAATCTCACTGTTTCTTTTTGTGTAGCAGTTGCTTCCCCCCATTATGTACTTGATTTTGGCTGCTTGGATTTAATTTCTGGACCAAGTTTTGGTTTGGTTTGAGCTTTTTTTTTTTTTAACATGTTTAAATGAGTGTTTACTCTGTGTGTCAGTGTGAAACATGTATGGTGTTGCTACTACACTAACCAAAGCCTCAGCGCTCCCAGGTAACACCCTAATAAACCTAGCTGTGGTGGTATTGAGAGCAGAGCCTGCTGTGCTGTCTCTCTGCTCTTTTTCCTGGAATTCATAGGCTGCTCGTTTACACTTGGTTTGCAATTACAAACCACAGCATTTCCACTGCCTTGTCAGGGTCCTGGGTGTCTCCAGCCTCTCCAAGTGCTCTTGCTGGTGAGTGTCATACAGTGCTGATGTAGAGCAATAGCAAGTAAGGAACAGACTTGGCAGGATCTGGTACTTCTCTGGCTGGTTTTCTCCCTGATGGGTTGGTCTACTAAAAACGTGTTGAGAAACAGTGCAGGATATTATGGCATGGACAGGAATAGTGAAAAGTGGATTTGGCATCCTGAGTCTGTGGTAATTACAAAGACAAGCCTCCTTGTCAGCTGATCTCCTGAGAGTACCTGACCTTGGCAAGATGGAAGTGTCCGTGTAAATTATGGAGTTGTGTGAGGATGTGGCTGTTCCCTGGGTGGCAGGTCCCCCTTTTCCTTCTGTGTTTAAAACACCTGAGGAGAAAACTGACCACTGCTCCTAGGAGGAGGTGAGCATGGGGTGTGAGCCAGGCTGGGTAACCTGGTTCATCCCCCACTGGCAGGACCCTGTTATGGTACCAGCTGTGAGCTGCTGACTCCCTGCCTGTGCAGCCAGTGCTTCCCATGCTGAATTGCAGAATTATCCTTTCCTAGGCATAAAAGGAGGAGTGAAACCCCTTGCTATATCACAGCTTTTGCTGCTTTTGCCTGTGTTGGCCAAAGAAGAGGTGAGGTATGTGCTTCGTTGCCTCTTTTGTAGCTACGGTACAGAGTGGTCAGTGCAATTAAAAATCCCTGGTTTTTTGGAAGCCAAAGCCAAACAGCGTTGCCAGGAAAGCATTTTAGTGAAGCCCTGTATCCCCTGCTCTTGGTCAGTCCTGCAGTTTCCCTCTGTGTGCCAGGTGCCCCATTATCCCTGCTGTCAAATTACATGACGCACTTTAGCAAAGAGTTAGGGCAAAAAGACTTTTTCCATTAAATCTTGATATTAAGCCAGGTAGATACACCAAGACTTATTCCTTGCTCTGCTACGAATTCCTTAAATACCTTCTCAAATAAAAGCTTGCAAAATGTGTTGGGAAGGAACAGGGTGTTGGAAAAGCTGTGTCTGGGGGGCAGCCCCATGGTATCCAAGGGAAGCCCCTTGGTCTCCGTGGTAATCCCGAGTCAGGCAGGCACAAGGTGGAAGTAAGGAGCGTGAGGTGTGTGTTTGGTGAATGAGCCCTGCATGTCACCATCCAAATATGCTGCTTTCCCGCTTTGTTTCCCTCTTCCCTTCTGTCAGCTTGGGTGTGTCTCCTGCTCCTCATCCGTGTTGGGATGGCAATGTCTTCAGCTGGTTCAGCCTCTGCAGCTCCTCTCTGCTCCCGCATCCAGCTGGCACATCCCTGCCCCATGCCTCAGTGTTATTTTTCCCTTTGTCTCTTACTGTTGCAAACTAAGAGAAATGGATGATATTTATTGTAAATATTAGACTTTAGCATTGTACTGGCCACTCCCGGGTCCGAATGTTGGAGGCCTTTGGCTGCTGCTGCTGTCCTAAAGAGCGCTTGTGGGGGAAGGGGTAGGAGTGACCTGTGGGTTTGTTTGCCACACTTGCATTAAGGTGTGATTTGGAGTATTTTTTTTAATTTTTTTTTTCTTCCGAAGAGGGGAGGATAAAGTCTTTCTCTGGTTTTCTCTTACTGGATGTGAAGGATAATTCTGTACTTCTAGTAAAAGATTTGACAGAAGTGTGTGTTTACGTTGTGTTCAATTACCATATCCAGGTGGCTGTGAGAGCACCTCCTGCGCTGGGCTCTGCCAAGCTGTGTCACTCAGCACTTAGCTAGATAAGAGAAAGTGTGGAATTTCTGTGTTTTTAGAAACTTGAACAATTGCCACATAATAGCGGTGCAATAATTTTTATTCATGTTGTACCTGCATGTCGATGTTCAAATCCTCCTCCAAAATAAATAATTTTTTTTTTTTTACATAAATCCGAACTCGTGTTTGTCTCTTGGTTGGTCTCCTCTGTTTCCCACAGTGCTGGGGGTGGCTGTGCTCCCAACCTGCCTGCTCAGAAGCTGCTTGATGGGGCTGAAAATGGCCTATGGAGTGTCTGGGTATAGGCGTAACTCTGCCAGGCTCTTTGGGTTGTTCTGCTCTACAGGCCAGGTGTGTGGCTGAGCCAAAGCTTTCCACTCTGAAAGTCAAGCCCAGAATTTACCATCCTCCACTGAGTCTGTAAGTTTATAGTGTTTTGTGCCCCTGCTAATGCAGGGTCCTGGTGTAACATGTAAGGGGTAAAAGGAGTAAAAACCTGTCAGAATGAAACTTGGCTGAGCAAGATGAGGATGTGACTGGCCACACCTGCACACTGTGTCTGATGGGTTCAGGAATTAGATGCACAACGAAATCCAAAGGGCAGGGGCTTGGATTAGCCACGGGGCAAGAGCCAGCAGGTGCTACAGGGCCCCTTTTTCACCCACTTATTTAGGCAGCCTTGATGCTGCACCACCCAAAACATTTCCAGAAACAGATCTTTGCTTTTAACATTTGCAGGTGTGTGCCCTCCACGTGGAAAAGTCTTCAAAGGCTATTCCTGTCCTTGGAAATAGAGCTGGGGAGACATCCATGTCTGGGGGGATTGGACTAATCCTCATTCGCTGCTGCCAAGGATGCTCAAAATATCCCGTGTCTCCGAGCTCCAGAGAAGCAGGAGCAGGGATCGGGGGCGAAGCCGGGCTCGGTCCGCAGGAGATTTGCTCGCCGTGTCGCCGGGCGTCATCGCTGACGTGGGCTCATCAAACAGAGATGTTCCAGCCCACGCCGAGAGGGCCCGGGGGACGGGAGCGCAGCGAGAGGACAGCGGTGCCTCTCCTGCAGCTGGAATCACCCGCCCGGCTCATGGCAAAGGCTCCCAGATCCCTGCAGGGACCTGCCCCAGCCCAAACCCACAGCATCATCTCCAGCAACACAGAGCCTGAGATGGGAGCATCGCCCTGGATGAGCAGAGTTGTGTGCAAGGGCTTTCCGAATTACATTTTCATGGAAACAGAGATATTTTTCTCCTTTTTTAAGGCTCACTAGCTGGAGTTTAATTAGAGTTATTTTAACGTCAGCAGCCCTCCTGTAGAAGTTTCCCCCGCCAGGAATAAGTAACTGTCAGTCCACAACAGTTTATTCTTCCAGAGGATTAAGCCACAACAGCTAAGGGCCATTTTCTCCTCCCAAATGATGGCATGGAAGTGGCAGCCCAGCACACTTTGGTGCCCACTTGCCAATGCCGAGATTTGACTCCTTCCCCCAGGATCAGAGGGTGTGAGTGACTCTCTGGGGAAAGTCTTACTGCCACAGCCTGGCTGTCTGCAGTTAACCTGGAATCTTGAAGATGGAACTGGGGGGAAAACCAGAGCATCCTGCACGGGTGCTTGGCCTCCCACTGTTGGTCAGAGCGTGGTACTTGATGGTTTGATCCCTGTATGGGCTACTCACTTAACAGCTGGATCCTTGTGGATCCCTTCCAACTCAGAATATTCTGTGATTCTGTAGACAGTCTGCCCAGAATGGAGCCACAGCTGGAATTGCTGCTGGATGCACTGGGGACTTGTGAGGAACCATTGCTGCCTGCTCCTGGTGTTGGTCCAGCTTGGGCACTGAGTGCAGGGGCTGAGCTCTGGGGGGATTTGCAGATAGCTGTGGCCTCACAGGGTTTAACTCTTCCCTTCTGCTCTGTGCAGCCTCATTCCCTGTGACTATGGAAGCACCCAGGGCTGGCCTGCAGCCACCCCCTCTCCAGCCTCCATCATGTGCCAGTGGGCTTTATATTTTAAACGCTGATTAGGGCTGACCTCATATTTCAGAGCTTACTTCATAGTCACTAATGAGGGATTAGGAATGTTAAGCTAATTAGCAATCAGCAAACGAGGGCTCAGTCAGTCTCCTCAGCCTGACATGCTGTCAATGAACGAGTTATTTGATGATTATCATAAACCTGCTCAAATGGGCTGCCTAATTCTGATGGGCAGCAGGGAATCAGGGCGAGCTGCAGCCCAGGTGCTGGGAGCTCACAACCCCACACAGCCCTGGCCACTCTCCACAGACTGGAGGGTGCAGGACACCTGCTCCTGGAGTCAAAGGATTTAAATAAGTAAAGGAATTAGGGTGGGGGGCTTTTTCCATCTCAGATTTACAGAGTTATGGTCCAAACTTCCCAGCTTCACTGTTTTGGGAGAGGTTTAACCTGATGGGCCACCTAAGAAGAAATTTGGCCACCCCTGGATGCTGTTCAGCTCCAAAAATACCCTCAAACCAAACCTTCCCTGCTGGGAAGCCTCCTCCCAGGTCAGCCAGAGCAGCCTGGCTTTCGGCTTGGCTTCAACTCCCTGGATTATTAATTATCCCATTATTTTGATTTTCTCCCACACTCCATGAGGGAAGCAGGGCAGCCAGGAAGTGTGGTGTGGTGGGGGGATGGGAGGGTAGCAGAGACCTGATCAGTATTTCACACTGGAAAGGGGAAAAAATTCCAAACCCCCAAATATAAAACCCCAGAGTGCTTGTGGGAATGAAGCTAAGGGGGAAGGAATGCAGGGATGCTGGGCACTGTCGTTCCTGCTGTTTCTCCACTCTTTCCAGTGTTTCTTCACTCTTTTAAGACCTAAGGCAGCTCCACACCTGCTGATGGCCCATGTGAATGGGGTGCTCAGCCACGTGCCAAGGACACATTCTGGCTGTGCTGAGGGGCAGTTTTGGAAAGAAAGAAGGTATGGGAATCAGTGGGATTGCTGCCAGGCCAGTGCCACTCCAGAGGGATGGGTCTCTGACAATGAGGGAGCTGCCTCTCCCTGGGCATAGCTGTGCTTTTTGCTGGGTGATTCCAAAAAGGGCCATTTTCAACTCCTGGGTATGGGGGGGGTGTGGTGGGAAAGGCTGGATGGATCTGGGGCAAGGACTGTGCAGGGATGCTCCTATTGCTCCCTGAAACCCATTTTCCTGCCTTTCTGGGGAAAAAAAAGAAGAAAGGTTTCTCTTCCTTTGCAGCCAGCTTGGACAGAGGTTTCTTTCCCCAGGGGCTCAGTGCTGGCCAGGACATGTGGCTGTGACCTCCTTGCTGCTGGGGCTGGATCCATCCCACCTTGCATCCGTGCCCTTCCCCATGTGCCAGCCCAGCCTGGCAGACTGGGAGCTAAAAATAAGTGAAACGCAGGGGATAACCGGGTGCCTAAATATATCCCTTCTTTAATTAGCACCAGGCGACTGCCTCGCAGTCACGTCCGTCTGCCAGGCTCTAATCCCGCTGAGCTCCCCTGGAGAGGCTCCCGTGAGCCCGGGCACGGAGCATCCTCGCCCGCTTGGTCCCTCTGAGCGGGAGGGAGACACCGCACGGGGTTAAACCAGGGCGGGGAGGGTCAGGGTGAGGCGGGGGCATCGTCCTGCCGCTGCTGAGGTGTGCGAGATGGGCAAGGGAGTGTCAGGAGTGTGATGCCACGGGCTGGGAGTGCCTCTGGCAGTGGGATGTTCTCCCATGGTGGCTGAACTCGGGGTCAGGCTGGGAGTGTTCCCTCCTCTCCCGGATCTCACCGGGGCATCCCTGGCTCTCCCTGGTGCTCACCCGAGGCATGGGTCAGGCAGTATTTAACCCATCGCAGCTTCATTGAGCTCACTGATCCTTCAGGGGCTTGGAAGCTGGAGTTGCACCACAGCTGCTAGTTTTAACATCTTATATTTCTAATATAGACATATAAATAATTATTTTTGATTTACCTCCTTGGAAGGGATGCAGGGGAGGATGAGCTAAACCTATGGGCCCCGTGGCTGCAAACTTCTCTGGTCAGTAGCTGGCTCTTCTGCTTTCCTAAAAGGCTGGATTTCCAAAACTGGCTTCTGGGAGGCTCTGTGAGCAGCACAGTGGGGCAGCATCCTGAAGGGTTTTCCTTTGGGCTCCTCAGAGCATGACCAAGACATCCCTGCTGCTGGCAGTGAGGATGTGGGGTCTCACTGCTCTGTAAATAACTCTGGGCTGTGGAGGAGAAGGTCTCCAGGAAAGGTGCTGCCCTCCCAGGTCACTGACAGCAGAAGGTGGCATTCCGCAATAAATGATTCCTGTGCTCATCCTCTCATCCCCTGACAGCAGTGGTTGCTTTGCTGGAGATGAAAAGGAGAAGATTAAAATGAGATTTTAAAGATCTCCAGCCCCATGTCACTAGTGTGATACCCCAGGCCACTTTCCTGCTTGATTGCTCACCAGTGATCTTAAAAGTAACTGGCTCCTGTTTCCTCCCTCCTGCCCTCACCTGACTTTTTAGAAGTTGATGTGGGTAGTGGAGCTAGCTTGTTAATTCTGGAGCTGCCATTAATGAGGGTGCTCCTTTATCCTGCAGGTGCTGTTGGGTTTGTCCATGGGTGCACATTCCCAGAGCAGTGGGGGATGCTCCTGTGGGACAGGGGGACTGTACTGCTCCCTAGCATTGCCCGCATTCCCTCTCACTCTTAGAACATGAGGATGTTTAGAGCATGAGGAGGGAAGCAGGGCTCCTTGTGCCCCTTCCTGTCCCCCCATTCCTTGCATTTCCATTTGCTTACTTTCCTGGTTGTTTTAGCCATGAAGGACTTTGAGCAAGGAGGAATATTTGCCTCCTTGCCTCTTTCCCAAACCTTCAGCTGATGCAACAATGTCCAGCAGAAGCCTGTGGAGCTGTGGCTGCTTTCCTCTGCTGGGGGATGTGAGCCTCCAAATTCAAGGGAATGGTGATGGAGCAGTGCTGGGAGCAGCTGAGCCCCTGCCCTGCCTGCATTATGCTGAATGGGCAGCACACACATCTGTTTTGCAGCTGGATGAAGGCCCCACTTTCCCTCAGGAAATTTCCAGTTGTGGGAGTCAGTGCCATGAGACATTCTGGTTTATGTTAAACTCCCGACCCAGCACCCAGGAAAACCCTTCCTGCTTGTGGGACACACACATTCCAGCCCTGCTTCTCTGTCCTTGTGCTGGAGGAGCAGGTGCTGGCACTAGGACAGGAATCAGATCAGTTGATTTGGAGACCAAATATGAATTTTTGGGGGCCTTTGTGGTTTAGCAGCTTGAGCTGGTGTGAGATTGCATTTGGAGTTGAGCTGGAATTCCTTTTTCTTCCTGCCTGCTGGGGCCTTCCTGCGTGGGGGAAGGACATGTACATGTGTGTGCAGGCACATCCCAAATTCAGGGCAACCCAATCCATCCTTCCCCAATTTCTGCTCCCAGGGGACTGAGGCTGGAGCTCCACCAGAACTGCTGCAGACCTCTGAGGGTGCTGTGGCCAGGTTGGTGAAGATCCAGGAGTGGCTTATCCTGATAGGGATACAGACAAAACAAGGAAGGAACACCAGGGACATTTTGGGCAGGTGCTGCCCCATGGGAACAGAGGGATGATGCTCCTTTGGGATCTGTTTCTAGGATGAGACATTTGCTGCTCAAGGAGAGGAGGATGAACCACAAAGAGTGTTGAGCCTCATGGGGAGGGCTGAATGGATGTTCCCAAGTGGCAGAGCCAGAAAATTCCCTGTAGCACGTGGAGCCCTGTAGCATGGCCCAGCACATCAGGCTGGCAAGGGACATCCTCCATGGCACTTCCACTCTTTGGAGGTACCAACCCAAACCTTGGCAGGGGAGAAAAAGCACCATTCCCCCAGCATGGCCCACATCAGCTGGTTTGGGGCTCCCATAGGGCTGGGGGGTGACTGTTTCCCTTTCCAGCCACTGCTGGTGGCACAGTGGGTTCTCCAGCTGAATTCCAGTGCTGGGAAGTAGGGGGACCCACAGGTGCTCCCCTGGAAAGCCAAGAGCTGCCAGCAGCAGGCAGCAGCAGGATTGGGCTGGCGTCCCTGTGCACAGACAGTGATGGATTCCAGACAGCTCATGGGCTCACCACAGTGTTCTCTCAGCAGCTGGGCTGCAAGAGGGTCTGGTCCAAAGGCAACATCTGTCACAAGGAGGGTGGTGGGACCTGGAGGAGAAGGATGAGGAGCAAGAGGAGCAGGAGGAAGAGGAGGGGGATGGTTTTATTCCCTTGGCTGCCATAGTGACCTCTCAGGGCTGACTCAATTTCTCCATCCCATCTGTCTCCTCCCATCCCTGCATGGAATGCTGGCAGCAGCAAAGGCATGTTTCCAACTGCCTAAAAATATTTGGGATGTGGGCAGTGGGGGCTTGGCCTGCCCTGCCAGGGCTTTTAGGTGTGCCCCACACTGTGTGAGTGAAGAGGCTCGTGGGGAACCATTCCCTGTGCTGCAGGAGGTGAGAGCCCTGGGCTGGGCAGGCTCCAGCTGGGAAAGGTGGGTTGGTGCATTTGGGGTGGGGGAGCAGGCTTTAGACAGGTGACAGAAAAACTGGTTGGAAGCGTAAGGTTTGGGGGCTGCTCAGGAGGAAGATGCCCGTCCCCATCACCTGTGGAGTCTGAAAGGCCATCTGAGCATGCAAGTGAGTTCCCTGGTAGGGATGTGGTTTGGGAGGAAGGTACACAGGTGTGGAGCTGGTTCAGTTCCCATCCTGAGTGAGGCTGGGATTTATAAGATGTTGAGAAAACAACCTCTGGACTGAAAATGATGGTGATGAACACTCGTGCCTCCAGTGAATCCTGGAGGAGGGATTTTTCTCCCTCAGGAGACAAGTGAAAGGGCTGTGCAGCGTCTGCTTCTTGCTCCCAGCAGAAAGTTTCTCTTCCCAGAGTGCCAAGAAAATTCTCCTAGAAGTCATAGACACGCACAAAAATGATGCCATGAAGTAGGAAGGAAAAAAAAAATAAAGAGCAACACAAAGAAGGAAAGGAAAAATGCCAACAACCCGCCCTGTGCCCAAGATCAAAGCTAGGAGCTGTTTGGGAGCCCTTGGACAGGAATATTCCCTGGCTCCTTTGGCCATGCTGCTGCTGTGAAAAGGCTGCTTTGTTCCTGAGTCTCGCTTTGCCCGCTGTGGACTTTGCTCCTGCTGGTGGCTGGGCAGGTGAGGATAGGCAGGTGAGACAGGGCAAGTGAGACGGGGCAGGTGAGGTGGGGCAGGTGAGGCTGGGCTGGTGCCAGGACCAGGGACCCTCTGGCTCTGCTGCAGCAGCAGCGCTCTGATGCAGGCAGAGGAGCAGGATGAGGAGCCCTGGTTACTCCTCTCCCCACTGACACTGAGGGCAGGTATAAAATAGTCAGAGCTATTTATTCCATGAGTGATGTGCATCCAAGGGCCCTTACACTCCTCCTCACCCCCTCCTTACACCCTGAATCCTGTGTTCTCCTCAGGTCTTCACAAACTTTAGGCCAAAGTAACACTTGCCTTTTATTATTTTAGGGTGTTTTTTTGTTTGTTTTGTTTTCTTTCTTTCTCTTTTTTTTTTTTTTTCTTTTCTTTAATAACCTGGTTTTGTTGTCCTGGCTTGGTGTTGAGCTGCACCATTACATGAACTGGAATTTCCCTTCCACAGCTCCTTCTAGGTTATGGGGCCTCACTACCTCTGTCTGCAGTGCTGGGACAGTCGGGTTTGGCCAAAATTCCCCTTGTCAGAAGAAGGAGAAGTGAGGTCCTACAGCCTCTAGGTCTCCAATCTTCACGGTCCTCCATCCCCAAATTCCACATCTTAAGTGCAGGAGGGACTCTGAGGCTGACTAAGACCCTTTAACCCTGAGGTGTCTTCCATCAGATCAGCCTAAATCCTCTCCAGGTGCCGGATGTGGTCACAGTGCCTGGTTTCCGTGGGGCAGGAAGGGCGGCTCTGGCAGAGCCCAGCCTGGAGAGCTCAGCTGAGCCCTTTCTCAGCCCAGCAGTGTGGTGGGGAAAGCTGCCCAGAACAGACCAGCCCTGTGCAAAAATGGGAACTTGTGCTGCCGATGAAAAGTGCTTTCTTTGGGTAGGATGTTTGTGTTTCCTTTGGCAGAGCGGCTGCGGGAGCGTGCACAGCACCTGCCCAGGGTGGCTGGCTCTGCTCTCAGTGCACCCATCCTGCCCCTTCCCTTGAAAGTGTGAGCACAGGGAAAGTTTGGGAAATGCTCCAGCCACAGTTCTGCTTGAAGCATGCTTGTGACTGTCGAGTGTCTCTCCTGGGCACAGACCTGTTGCAGCAGCCGGGAAAACCAGGATCTTGCCCGTGCAGGACCACAGGGAAAGGTTTTTGGGATGGAGGGGCACATCCTGGCCCCTGCCCTCCTGGCATCCTAGTCTGCCTGAAGATGCTCCCCCATGGGACATGGCTTTGCTTGCCCCCAAGGCCTTGTGACAACTCATGCTCCTCTTCCTGCTCCTTACCCCTCTTGTGGGAAGCAGATCCTGAACTGCTCTAGTTTGCATCAGGGCTGGGAGGCTGAGCTGGATGTGAGGAACTGCCTCCTCTTGCTCCAAGGGAGAGGTCAAGGCTTTGCCCCTTGTCCAGGAGAGATGGCTTGGGTCTGGTGAGGCCAGGGAAGGGAAGGGCCCTGGGCAGATGGCTGTGCACAGGAGAGCTGGAATCTGGGGGAATCTGTACTGGGGTTTGCCCTGAAACGCACCAGTGACTGGGCAGAGGGGGACAAGGTGTTTCCCAGGAGCCACCACCATCACCAAGGATGGGTTTGGAGTCAGGAGAGTGGGCAGCAAGCCAGGCTGGTGCTCTGCAGCCTTTCCTCCATCAGACCTTCTGCCCAGGGAGCACAGAGACATCATGCAGAGGGTGCCCTGGTGTTTTGTCCCCTACCCATCACTTCTTTACAAAGTCAATTAGATCTCGGCGAGAAAGATTTGCCATCAGAAAGAACAGATTTGATGAAAATATCAGTCAAGAGAAAATTTGGAGAAAATAGTAGCCAGGGAAGTGGGTTAGGTTGGTCTCTGTCCTTCCAACCCTTCTGGGCTCATGGATTACATTGATATAGAAAGGCTAATGCTGGTGTAGGACTGTGCCAACTCAACAGAAATCAGTGTGGGATGTTTTTCTCCCCCTTGAAAGTATTTTCCAGAGTCAAATTTTGCACATTACCATTTTGTTCCAATTTGGATGAAGCCTGACAAGCAAGATGATGAGATTTCCCATGAAATGGGGATTCTGGGTCTCTGGCCAACCCTAATCCACCAGTTCACTTGAAAGCTGCCGACTGCTGCTCCAAGGAGGGAAATGCTGCATCTCACGGGGATGAATTGTGGCCCATGCCCAGGGTGAACACTCCCCCATCCTCGTGTCTCTCTGGGGCTCAGCCAGGTTTGTGCATCCTTGGGAGGAACCTTTGCATTCACCCCAAACCCAGGGGGACTGGTGTGAGAAGCAGCTGCCCCGAGTGCATTTCCAGGCTCAGGTGCTTCATTCATGGCAGAGGTGCCTGATGGATCCCACATTCCAGCTGTGCATGTTGGAGTGGGATGGAGGGGACAAGCAACAATATCCCTCATGGATTTTGGGCTGCTCAAGGTGCTGTGCAGCACATTTACCACCCCACCCCTTATTTATGACTGTGGTATTCAGAGCTATGGCTGTGATTGTGTTGCTCCTGCTGCCCAGCAACTGAGTATCTATTAAACTAAACTATTAGACTAAAATAAGTCTGTTTTGAGAGATGAAACCAAGGAGGAAAAGTGGAGCAGCTTGGTTGCTGCAACATGCCCCGGGTTTCAAACCAAACCAATCCCTTACATTGAGGCATTTTGGCTGGGGAGGATGAGCTTTTGGAGGTGTTTGGGGTTTTCCTGTTTTTTTTTCCCCATGGCAAGATTTTTTTTTCCCCATGAGCAAGACCCTTGCATGAATCTCCCACTACACTAGGTTCCTGCATGGGGGGGAAGAGAAATCCCATGAAAGCAGCCTGGGGACTTCTGTCCATCCATCCTGCACCCCTGCCCTATGGTGCCACGCCTGGGGATGCCAGGCCACTGCCTGTCCCTGGGAAGGGTCCTGTGTGTGAGTGGGGGGGAACCCAGGGGATTTGCAGGAAGCTCTGTGGAATTGCTAAGGATGGAAAAATCCCCGGGATCTGCCCTTTCTCTGAGAAGACATCTGAGCTGGGAGGTGTTTTTCTTTCCATCCAGACAGCACGACCGCTTGGAAATTTCCTGCACCGGCTCCGGCTGTGATGTTTTCATAACACAACGAATAGTCTGGCAAAGCCCTGAAAAACTATTTGCCAATTAGTGACTTACATCTTTCCTGCAATTCTACCTCATTAGCCCTTATTAAAAAGAAATAAATTAAATAATAATACAAAAGAGCCAGGCCCCTGGAGCACCTTGCAGAGTCCTCTCAGTTTCTTGCTGATGTTTCCCCATTGCTCTCCTCTTGCCTGGGGGTGCCAATGCATTGAACACAGGCCCACAGTGCCCATGGCTCATCCACTGGGTACCACGGGGCTGCTGCTGCTGCAGGTGATGTTTTTAAGGGGCTGCATCCCTCAAGCACTGTGGGCAGGACAGCAGGGAGCATCCTCAGGTGCTGCAACACGGGGTGAACTCCTTGCTGGGTGTATGTAATGACAGATGCCAGATTGAGCCCTCAGGGTGCATCCCAGCTCCCCTGCACCATGATCAGAGGCTTTTCTGCCCAGTTGGGTGCTCCCTTCCTGCTGGTGGAGGGGCTTCTGGGGACGGTGATGGAGGTAATGCTGACTTAGCAGCTGAAAAGGCTTTCTCGGGCCTGTAAAAAATGCTGATGCAGAAGTTTTTAAAAAATGGTTGACTCAGGAGGTCGGAAAAATGTTGCTTGTTAGTCTGCAAAAAGGTCGGCTCATGGGGCTGCAAAAACACCAAGCTATGCCCAGCCACAGCCACTGCCCTTGCCCTAAATTTCTGAGGATGCTAGGGTGGCACCCCATCCAACTGCCAAGTTTAAGGGTCGAAACATCCTCCCAAGTTTGCCCTCCTGCTATCACCTGTGTTTGTAATGAAAGAGGATCAGCAACACTATGCCTAAACTCACTGATTTTTCAGTGGTTCCAATGCCTGGTTCTCGTGAAGGAATTGGGAAAGCAAACAGTGATTTCCCAAACTCCTGAAAAATCTAGGTGAGTGGATGCAGCTGAGCCACGTCTTTCCTGAGTCTGCTCAAGTGGTGCATCTCCTCCTCGCCCCCAGCACCAACAGTGGCATCACCAAACGTGGTTTCCCTGCTGGCAGAGGAAGCAGTGAGCCATGCAAGAGCACTGCTGATGGCTCCTGCTCCCTCGGAAGATGCTGTGAAAGAAATGCAGGGAAGGCTCCATTAAGGAACGCATGTGCTACGTGTATTCCTCCCTCCTCCCAGCCCCAGGAGGGGCTTTCTCTCCAGCCTAGAGGAAATCAGACCTCTGCAAGTCTTGTTTTTAAAGCTTCTGTTAAAGATGATGCCCATGGCCTCGGCTGGGAGACAGACATAGCCACACCACAGCAGCCCGACCACGCTGCAGTTCAGAATTTATTAGAAACAGCTGTCAGTACATCCTTCTAAAACATTACATGTCAATGTGCTTTATTGCAATTTTTTTTATTGCATTTTTTTTGATCTAGAGCAAGTAGGCCCAGGATGCTTAGTGTCTGGGATTTTAAAAGCCCAACCATCTAGTAAAAGAAAGTACAGCAAAATTGTAACACACCCGGTGACAAGTACAGTGTTGCATTACTGAGCTAGAAACTACAGGATGACTTGTCAGAAAACACTAACATACACTTGGTTTCCTTATGAAGCAGTTTGTTTCTTTTCTTTAAAAGTTAAACTACATGAATTCCTTTTTTATTTCTTTTCTTCCCCCCACCCCCCTCCCCGACTACACCATAAACGACAGAAGAACAGATTTTACACAAATAACAAACAAGAGTACCAAAGTTACATGCTGGAATTCATCTGGAAAACAAAATAATTCAATAGCTTCTGGAGAAGCAGGTTCTTAACAGATGCAGTTTCCCTTAAAGAAAATAGAATTCAAAGAAAAGCAGAAACATTGATGCAAAGGTTGTACAAAGGAGTGTGCTGTTATTTCAGCCCTCGACACAAGATCAAACACCCACTCATGCTTTACATTGAACCACACCTTGTACAAAGAGTCCACTCACAAAGGGACACGCACCAACACCACCCATTGCACATCAGCTCTGGACAGGGGGCACTGAGGGGCCATGGAACGTGCAAACAATCACTGCGTCTCACAGGAGAGCAAGAGGGGTTTCTTTTGCTAAGCCTTTGCTTGGGACATGGTTGAATGCTTTGTCCCAGAGTAAGTAACACCCCAAATCAACTCTGTTTACAAATATAGTAGCAACCCCCCGAGGAAATCCAGAGTTCAGCATTTCAGAAGCACATATGCAAGATGAACACAATAAACTCCTTTTCGTTTGACAAAAAAACCAACCCACTTCTGCCTAAACACGTGGCAGAATGTGCTAACAGTGAGTTTTGTTTTATTTTTAAGGGGCAGTGCCACTTACAGCTAATGCATATAAACGTGTACATGAATATATTTTACATATATCTATATACATACAGTACATATACACACACACGCACGCACACACACACACAGATGATGCAGACCATTACAATCCCATGGTGCAATAAACAGCCAGATATACAAAATTAACAGGTTTTCATCAAACAGATCTTTGCTGGATGTAGAAGTCACTCACGAAAACAAAACAGATCCAAACCCCCACCCAGCTGACTGAATGTGAGCCCCCCCCCACAGCCAAAAGAGACCCAGGGGCAGCTCGGGGCTGGCCCCAGCATCCTACAAGCCCCTGCTGGGGGGTGACAGTCACCCTCAGAGACCTTTTCTTTTGTCTTTGGATGCAGTAACTATCTCCAAACGATCCTGAGCCTCTTGCTACAAGCACTTGGGAAGTGCATGGGAGCAGCGTTGCTGATACAAGGGAAATGTCCCCCCTTCATCTGCCAATGCCGATCTCACAGAAGCAATCCCAAGGGAAGGTGGTAGAGGGGGCCATAAAATTAAAGCTGCTTTCTCTAATACAGGTTGATTAACGAAGTGGGGTTTTTTTCTATCAAAAAGGGCCTGTCTCACTTTTTTTTCCCTTGTCTCTGAAGCTCACATTACATTTTTTAAAGGCAAACTTTAGAACAAATGGTGAGTCTAGTCATAAAATACGGCGAGTCTATGCCAATAGCAATTTAAAAAATGCAAATTCTGCATTAATTGTATGGAGCCAGCCCCAAAGACGAGCACTTCAAGCACTGTCATCATCTAAACAGTTAACAAGCTAAAGCTCCCAATCTGCCCCTCTGAACAAACAGGAAGGAACTGAAAAGATTTCAAGACAGATTTTTTTTTTGGTTGTTTTTTTTCCCCCTTGCCATTCGGTGGAAAGTATTTCTGCCCACAGAATGCAAGATTCACAAAAATGTTGGCCAAACTTCACGTAACCCCGTCCAAAGCTGCTGCTCACGCAGGGCTGAACTGGCCCAGCCTCCTGAACAGGCCGGCGCTCCTTTGGGCTGGTCCTTCCCTTCTCCCGCTGCTCGTGTGCCAAGGGAAACAAGCGGATCAGCAGTGCAAGTTCCCTTCCCATACAGAAAGGGCAGCAGCTCCTCAAGGACTTGTATCAACTCCCTAACCCTCCCCTGCATGTGCATTTAAGGAGAGTACAACTGGTTATTCCAAAGGGAAGGGTCTGCTCTGGCATCTTCTCTCATTTTGTGGTTCCAGGCAGAGGTTTCTGCTTCATGGTCTGTCTCCTGCTTCATCAAACTACAACCAGAGGGATGCCTTAGGATGCTGATCCTTCCTCACCACTAAAAATATTTACTTTAAATGCTGAATTTGAGCAAGCCTGACCCCCCATCCCTTACAGCATCTTTGTTCTTCGGGAATGTTATTTTGATTTTGCTATTGCAAAAGCGGAGGTTGCAAATCAACTATAAGGAAATTACACTTAAGGAAACTTGATTTTAAACATGGTCTAAACAAAACAACCCCCAACCCATCATAGTGCTTTGTAAAACTGCATTTTGAACCTGTCTGTCTCTTACCCTTCCTGATCCACAAGCAGTACCTGTTTCATGTCTGCACAATGCAGCAAGCATACAAGACTCACTAACATTTCAGATTTTTATTCCCTGTTAGTTTAACAAAAAATAAAAAATTAACAGACATTCAAAACCAGAAGCAAGATTGTTCAAGTACCAAATAAGGGGCTTTTCCAAACTTAAAGTGTGATGCTCCTATAGCAATTCTGCTGCTTTAAACAGCCACAGCGTTCAGTTACAGACATGGTGCCACCTAAGCCCAGGATTTGGGGCAGTCAAGACCCTCATCCTTCTCTTGTCCTTCCGAAAACAGCACTGTCAACATTCATTTCCACAGTCCCATTACAGTTGCATGGCTTTGCGAGGGAGAAACTTTGATTTTCACCCTGCTGTGACTAGAATTCAGCTGTGATTAAATGCAAGTATTTTTCTTGGGAATGGCTTTTGGTTGTGGAAGTCTTGCTAACACTAGTGTCAGCGAGAAAAGAATCAGGCCCATCACATTAAATGGAAAACTTCTTGAATATCTGCCACCTCAAGAGAGATGAGTGTGTAAAGAGCATTTTATTTTTGGCATAAGACAAAGGGCTGTACTGGATATAACTCTAGACTGCAACTACCAACGGTGCAAAGCAGCAACTCACTTTACTGCTGCTGAGAATGAAATAAAAACCCAAAGACAACCCCCAAAACTAGAGCAGTCCAGTATCAGAAGGTGGACAATTGCACATTACTTCACACACTAGTGAAGCATCTGTTGGGACATCCCTCTGTTTCTAGGTTGGTTCTTCCCATGCTCAGAATAATTGTAACCAACAAACAAACTAGCTGGAAAAGATTTATAATTTACTAACTTCAAAAACATGGCACTCGTGGCTGACACAATGGGGCCAATGGCAACTGTGGAAGCAGACCTGATTTCCATCCATACCAATACAAAATACTGAATCACCCCTAATTCCCTGCAAATATATACTTCAAAACAGATTAGAAGAAACTGTGCATATTCGAGTTTCAACATCCCCTCCCCCCCTCCCCAATTTAACACTGTGCAAAAGTTATTTACTTAACTCTACATATATATTTAATATAATATGGGTCAGTGAGATCAATGCTCCTTTAACTGCAGCCTGGTACCAGATGGCTGCTATGACAGTGAGGCTTTCCTTCTGATGTTCTGACTCTTAGAATTAAAACCTTCTCACATCTTACTGTTTTAAAAGAACTTGAGTTTCTTTGTTTTGCCTCTGTGTTCACATTTCCTGTATTTGTTTCAGGCTTAACAGCTGCTTTTCATCCTGGGGTGTAATCCTGCACCTCATAGGCCCATTTCTGATTTCTCAGTCATGCAAGTGTAGAACAGCTCCTGGAAGCTGTGGGTTTTCTCACAGGTCTAATGCTACTGAGCAAACAGGTTTAGGCCAAGCACAATGAGAAGTGCAGGACCAGACCCTTGCCCCATAGATCACACCAGCTACATGTGTCAGTTAATTTTATACCAATTTTCATTTGCTCTGTGAGTGCAAAATAGTTGCAAAAAGAATCTGTGCAATAGCATGTGTGAATCAATGGGGAACCATGGCAGCAGGTGGGACTTCAGGTGCCTGAACCAAACACAGAGAGAATGGCAAAACAGCCTCAGGAGACTGCTCAGAGTAATGGAGCCAGGACAAGGAATGCAGGCTTCGCCTGCCCATAGCCTTGCTCTGAAAGTTTGGGCAAAACAGAACTTCAAAGAACACTGCAGGATGGCTTATTGGTTCTGGGTCCATCATTCACAGCAAATATATCACCTGTGATCAGCAAAAAGAGCTCAGGGAGCAAAGGGCCAAGAGTCCCAACTCACTCACACCACGATAAAGCCAAGCCACCTTCACAGATGCTAATGGAATTACACTGTATTTACCTTGGCAGAGGCAGGGCTGGAGCCTGGACCAAGACCTCACAGGATCAATCAGATTGCACTACAGGGAGACTTCAGACAGCCCTGCTCTGCTATCCTGCTGCTGTCAGAACTATGAGGGTGTGCCAGGATTTATGAGCCTGGAAGTAGATCTGTGCCTGTTTAAAACAAAACTGAGCCCTACCTGAAACTGGGGCAGATGTGAAACACTTTGGCCAGGTTACCTGCAGGGATCAGAAATATGGGTCTCATCAGCCTCAAATGTTAACACTGTCAGTGAGAGAGTGCAGAGAGATCACAAGGGCAGGGGAAAATCAGACACTCCTCTCACACAGGTTTTTCTACAGGCATGAGGCACCTGGCTATCATTTGTGCCTTTGAACGATTTCCTTCATTGAGCATTTGGTCTCAGCCCAGCATCAAGGGAATGCTAGATGCCTGAGAGGTGTGAGAATGGCAGCTATACAGCTATCAGATTAGAACTGCAAATTAGCCAAGCAAAAATTCCATGTCCACAGACCACTGAGGAAACCATTCAAGACTTCCACTAACAGCAAAGGCTATGTCTCATTTTTCCTTTTTTCCTGGGGAAATTGAAGGGACACACAAACAGATGTGGTTCATTTTGACATAGCAGCTTATGTGAATTTTATTCTTCCCTCACACAGTTTTGAGTTTTGGTTAAGCTTTGTAGGGTATCATTTAAATGAGAAAAGTGGCATCTACAGAATTCCTTGCCTGAAGATTGCACTCTGGCCAATTAGGAAGTGTCTGGGATGCATCAGGGTCATTAGTGCAAAATAAAAAATGTCATGGCATGCCAGGCAACCAGACTACCCTTCCTGCAATGGCTGTCAGTGCTGCAGCCTTGTCACTTCCCTACTTGTGAATTCAAGACATTCAGTGAAATAATACTTCTAGTGTAAACAATATACATCAACAAGCCTGGCAATACTGCCCAGGCATTACAGAAAAAAGCCATTTGAACAGGAAATCAGCCTCAGGGTCAGAAACGGGTCTCCAGCATTCTCAGACCTGCATGACTGTCTGCTTCCTGTCCTGCACAATGGGTGCATTGCAAGGGAAATGCTTCCAGTAATGGGAACAAAAGTAACTTTCAAGGTTGCACACTGAACAATTACTTCGCCAGTTGTGCTTTGATGCCAAGTAGTTCAGTTTGCCAAACCTAGCTCTTTTTCATTTTAGAAGCTTAAGGAATGGAAATAAGCTGCTTTGTACACTTTCCAGGGAGGGGATTTATTTGATGATTGCTGTAGTTAATGAAGCCCAGGACTACCCACTCCAGTATTTGACAGCAGCCCTTGCCAAAAGATGGTACCAGACACCCAATAACTGAGGAGTATGGCTCTCGTCCCCTCCTGTGCTCTGCATCATGTCTAAAATAACTACAAGGGAATTTAGATTATACCAGAGTAAAATCTTGCTTGGCTGCAGTGGTGTGAGAGTTCAGAACCCAGCTCACAAAGAACAAATCAGAGGAGATCTAGGATTAGCATGCTCACTTCTTACAACTGGAAGTAACTATACCTCACCAAAGAACTGGGTACAATAAGCCATCCAGGAGCATTTGATTACACCAACCTCTTCTGTACCAAAATCAAGTGTTACAAGAGTCTGTCACTGTTCAGCAAGAGACCTCCAGCAGGTCAGTGCAAGCTTCATTCTGGTTTACATTCTGAAGCACAGTATCATTAAAACTCTGAAAACAGAATCCCAAGCTGAGGAACAGGAGGGAGAGGGGGTGAAGAAAGAGAAGAGTGAGCAATTACATCAGATCAGACAAATCTAGTGTTTTGAAGCCACACAATGTTTAGCTTTTCCTTTTATTTGTTTCAAGTTTTGGTGCAGAAAGTATGTGCGGATGCTAATGCAACCTCCCCTGTAAGTGCTCGATCTAGCAACGAACAAAGTTTTGGCGTGTTCAGTTTGGTTATGTTTCCTTTAAGCGAAGACCTGTAGTGCCATTGAAACCAAAACTTTGTTACTGTTGGCAAAAAAATAAAGCAACTTTCCTTTTACAAGCATTTTTCCATTTAAATAAAAACCTGAAGCTTCCCCATAATTCCTTTGGTCTTCTCTCACCAAATTCCATGCTACCTCAAGACAAGCCCTCTTTTGGAAGTCCAGCTGAATCGCAGTGAAGCTGCTAAAATTAGCAGAGAAGAATTGCTGTGGCAGAGTTTCCCCCTAGTTTGTTGGGAGTTTAAGACTGAAAGACATTACCAGTGCCTCAGGTAGAGGCTTCAAATTGTGTCTACTAGAACAAGAGAAAACAAAATCCAATTAGAAGTTCCACTGAAGGTGCCTGGCAAAAAATCATCTCCATAAAATGATGCTCTGCTTCCAGTATTTTCATATGCGTTGAGTTTATTCCCCTCATAAGGAAACAAAAGTATTGGTGTAAAAGCACAGCTGAGCTTTTAAGGTAGCACCAGGACACCTACACCCAAGTTGTCGTCTTGTTGCTGCTAGGCCTCTTTTTGATTCACATTCACAGAATCACTTCTTGTGCAAAACAAGCAGTCTAAGGAGAAAGAATGCCCTCCGAGTTCTAATAAAAATTGTAGAAAAGAATCCAAGATAAGCCAACGCTTTCCTCCTCCCCAAAATTTACCTGCAGAGAGAGGAGGGCATCTGTGCGTAGACAGGATAGGCAAGCCTGACATTTAGGGAATCATTGTGTTGGACAAGGGATGTCTGCTGGTAATGAAGAACCAAATCCTTAAGTGTGCTGTACAGGTTGTACGGTTCTGCAAACCCATAACCTCTTGGAGTGCTGTAGATCACACAGTGTTTCACCTCTCCATCAGCTCTGCAAGGAAAGCAAAGAGGAGAGTTCAACATAAAAGGACAAACCCGAAGTGACAGTCTATTAACAATTAACTAATGCAGCAACTCCGCCAGTCACTGGATTACATAATGGAGGACCCAGTAGATGCAAGTGGAGGAGATTAATATAGTCTGTGAAGAAACAGTGCTTCAGGGCATGTGATTAAACACTCTTCCATAATAATCCACATAAGAGGGCTCTTCCATCCCAGCAGTACAATTCCCTACTGCATTGTTCTCCAAATGGTCCTTGGGAAAAAAGTCAAGAGCTGAACCAAGAAGATAAGCACCCGAAATCAGCAATGACTTGGTGCTCAACTCACCTAGAAACCTTTCCACTAAGCAAAGAAATAAAAACTCCCAAATTATCAGCACCTACAAAGTATTCCATGAAACACAGTACTAACCTTCCATGTGCATTTTTTACTGTTAAGCATGGGATGGGTTCAAGCTGATTCATTATCTGAAGCCATAGCGACCGAGTCTCTAACTTGGCAAAGCAGCTACTGGAGCATAGCAATTCCAAAGCTGCTAGAAAAATTTATCTGCCAGAAAGATCAGGTATTATGTAATCCGTGTACTGGAGCCTGTTACAATCCCAGTCACATGTAGGAACAGGTTACTTTGTGCCACCCCTTGGCGAGCCTGTAGCATGATCCTAACCAAACAAAAGCATCTGATGAACCCAACACTTGAGTGACTGCAATGAACAGAACACTGAACACAGCAGATACTACAGTCTTCAGTTACCTTGAGGTACTAAACCTTCATATATTCATTTCTCAGACTCATGCTCAGAAGCAATTAACCTCATGTGAAATAAATCAGTGAAAGCCATTTTGGACTCCAGGACAAGCTTGAAAGATTTTTAGATAATGGAGTTGGACTATTTCTGACCTTCATTACACCAGCATAAAATGAAGTGAAATACAAGAAATCAATTCAAGGCTGTATGAATGTCATCAAAACTACTGCTCACAAATAATCCTTCAAAGCATCACCATTACCTCACACATACAAGAAAAAGATCTAGAGTTGGGCATGTCTGAAAATGAGAATGGAGGATGCCATACCTTTACAGCCTCACTTTATTTCTTCCCATGTGCCCCTTAGCAGGGAAGAATATGGGAGAATTAGGCCCTAACTACACAGCTTCAAGTTGTGATACTTCAGATTTTTGTACTAACGACTGTGGGAACTGCAGAGGCTGCAGGACTACAGTTATTGCACATTCAAAGCACATTTTTGTTACAAAGCTTTTACCATGCCGGTCTTCCTGCAAACATGCAACACATTCCAATGGGTAGGCCTAAGCTAGGCCTGGCTTTTGTTCTCCAAAATAAAGAGCTTTGGTAGAGATTTATGAATTGAGTAGTTAGAACAAAAAGGAAAACAGACTTACACCACAGAACAAGCATAACATCCTTTCTTGCTACTCTCGCGAATTAAAAATGCTCCGTCAGGTTTCCCACAGAGCAAGTCTTCTGCTTGGATACGGTTGAGATCCCCAACAAACCAAGTTTTCTCATCATGATGTGGCAGGTTTTCATCTTCTTCATTCACAAAGTATGTGCTGAGAGGATAAATTTGTTAACCAGTGATCAGTAAAGGAGTTAATAAGCAGAGGTTTTTTCACAGAAATCATACAAAGAAATACCAGAATTGCCCAAACTGGGAGGTTTGGCTCCTAACAAACATATATTAAAGGCTTCCACTTAGATCCTAATTTTAATCCTACATGTTTCAGCAGAGTTGCTGCCTCACATGACTCCAGTCCTGTATTGAGAAACTGGCGGTTTTTTGTTACCAACCCCACAGGAGAAAACACTTATTAATGGAACACTTTTCAATAAAATCATATGTATAGTGACACTTACTCATCAATATTTTCATTTTTGATCCCCAGCCAGTCATTTATTCGCTTCTGTCTCACCCCCTTGTGATTGAGCCATCTGCCAGAAGAAGAGAACATTAATACATTACTTCAGAGCATGTGTATGGGTTTTCTTAGTGAGCAAGCTGAAGCTCAGACACAAGAAAAACAGTCTGTGTCCAGCCCAGGGACATTAGGAGCTGGATAACAGTGGGGGTGAAATCAAGTGTGGGTATAAGCAACATCTGAGACACCTAACAAAAAAAAAAAGTACTACCATCTGTTGTATTAGCAACTACAGGTTTTGTTTATAACTAATTTTTCTTAAATTCTTTATTTACAGGACTTGCAGAATGTGCATCTAATTGTGGCTGGCTCTTTAAATAATGAAGTCATGAAGAGGCCAACCAGCTCTCAGACATCCCCTGCCAGACCATAGCACCTTAACACCAATAGAACTTTGGTTATGAAAAGAAAATTAAACTCTCATTATCCTGATGGAAACAGCCATTAATCAGATTCATCAGAGACACTATTCTGAGGTATGGGTCAGGCTTACTTACACAAGATACTGATCTCTGATTTTGCGGAGCTGAATTAGGTCAGGCTTGATACTGTTCATTTTCTTATCAGTCTCCCTGTTGTCCAGAGCTTGTTTCTTCAAGTCTTGTTCCAGGCGCATTTTACTGTCGTGGATCTCACCCAGGCGTGATTTTAATTTTTCATAGTTCATCATTATCCTACAAGTGAATATGAGAGAAGAGGTCAAACCAGCCCAGAAGGACTGAATCTACTGGTAGCACTTACAGAAGAGTATCACAGAACTACCATAACAGCAACTCCTCTCCTTGACCACCTCATCTTTACATGAAAATGACTGCATGAGTGACAGGAAAAACCTCTTGCCAGAGGGCCTGCAACCTTCAGTTTACCTAATTATATTTCCTTCTGGCAGAGATGCAGGAAGAAATTGTCTGTAGGAAGGTAAGCTAGAACAGGTTCCTCCTTCACTATCTGATTCAGTTTTTGTTATATCGATTATGCGAGCCCACCGCAGGTATCAGCAATAGCAAGATTTCAAATGCAAACTGCAATTACTATCAAGAGTTACCAGGAAGTAATGCTGCCTGTCTCTTCAATCAAGATTAGTTTGCAGGTTTGGTGTGACTCAGGAAAATTACATCATTTGCTTGTTAATTGTCTTTACTCAGAATGCAGCACCCCAAGTGCATAGTGAGATTGTTACATGTAAATGTTTCTGGTCCAAAAGCCTTCTTAAGGTGGCTCATAAAGCACTATGTCAAGTGAGGCATTACACCTGGCCTTTCTTCAAAGGCCCAGATGCAGGTTTTTCTGCTAATACCCTCTTGGAAGGGCAGTTTCAAACAATGCACTCACTGAATTTGTTAGATACTGCTACGAAACATTGATCTTCTCTGAAAGTGACTAAAACCGACTATGGACAATGAGATTTACCAGATTTACGGTCATTTCACAGTTTGCAAGTACAGAGTTCTCTGATTTATATTCTGAGCAAATCCAAATAGAAACGGGATAAGCAAATTAAATCATGATTTCCTGTTCTTTCCTGGTCCTCATCACAGTATCTTGATTTACTGAAGTTAAGAGAGGATAATCCAGAGATTTCCCAGCTCCTCAATTCCTTGAGAGAAGAGAGCTTTACTGAAGGCTGAGATACCTTGAGGGAAGGTCTCAGAAAACACTGAGCTTACAAAGTGGTTTATATGATGCTGTAATGGCAGCGTCAGTGTGGACACCACTTTTTCCAGGTAAGCAAACACAAATCTGCAAGCTCACCGTTCAATTTCTTTGTCATTCCCCTCCCTGCGGAATCGCTCGATGTATTCTTTGCTGTATCGCTCTTGTGAGTGGCACTGTTCCTCAAATATCTTAATTGTTTCATTAAATGCTTCAATTGCAGTTCTCTTCATCTGAATTTCCTATGTAAGGAAAGAGTTCTTCATAATTTGTTCATAATATGAACAATGCAAGACTCGATTATGTTCCCTAAACTGACTGAGAAGATGACCTTTTTTCCCCCCAATAAATTAAAATAGGATTAATCTGCTTTAAATTCAGTCAAATGTCTGAGTAGGGTCAGGAAAGAAGCAAGCAGACTTACTCCCTGTAAGTCTACTCTCCTCCCCTACACGATACTCTCTCTATTAGGCTGCAAACCCCTCAAACATTTTAGTCATATTTTCCATCTTAGTTTGCAGGAAGACTGCCAGCAAACCTCCTCCCCATATATGAACTATCTTATTTTACAAGAAGCAGTCCAAATACCGTATTCACACTTCCTTAATGCATAATATCTGGTAACTGACTTGTACATGATTTCACAAAAAACCTGGCCAAACCCTTCTACAATTCTCACTGCAGCATGTGGCAGCTGGAAATACTCAGCAGCCAAGGAAGAAGCCTGCAGTGAAAAGCTTGTAAGTGTTGGCCTTCTCCACAGCTTTACCTTGTACTAAAAAGTGGCAGTTCCTTTTTTTTCCTTGCCCCACACCATATCTCTAGGACTATCAGCAACAAGCAATATTCACTGTTTCCATCAAATATGAAACTTCCTTGCCCTATTCCACAATTTACTAAGATTTTTCCTTATATTGCCTTAACAGGTTAAAATAACTTTCTTTGCTTTTTAAACAATAATAAACACACCCTACAAAGAGCCAAAGCAGCACCAACCTGGGATGTTCTGGTATATTCTTCATACAATTTGTCATATTCTTTGCTCTTTTCCTGGTACTGAGCATGGTATTCTTGAAGCTTTTTACCTACTGCATCTATATTATCTTCTTTAACCAACTGATCCTGCACATACAAAGAGCTATTAAGTCTTCAAGCAAAGCAGCTTTTCCTTAAGAGTATTCATTTGTCCACTTATGCACATTTGCATTTTAGAGATATTAGCATAATGATTTATAATCCAGTTTCTAGAAAGCACTGCATCTAAATCTGCCTTCTTTTGTGCAACATATTCCACAGTTTACAGACACAAGGAGCTGGAACTATGGGACACCAAGAGCCATGCCAAAATACTAAACTTCCAAAAACACACCACACTTTATTTTCAGGATTAGTATCCCTAGTTCAAGAAAGAAGGAAGCAAATTGCTTAGGATCTTCAGTTAAAGATCAGAATTGTGGTCTCCTTTTTTTTCCTTTTCTAAAAAGCTCTGCAGTTCTTTTTCCTTAATGCAAAAATGTGTTTTGGGCTACTGAATAAAAGTTTAAAAAATATCCTTGAAAAATTTAGATGGCTATGCACAGAGTGAGCAGCTGCACAGCTCATATAGGTAGCACTGGCTAGAACAGTGCTCAGTGGGCTCACAAGGGTCCAAGGAGAAATTAAAAAGTTTCTCAGAGGTTCAGCTGTGTTGCCTGTTAGGGTTTCAATTCTCAGATGGGCTCAGATGGAGACTGGAAACCTGATAAAATATAGCAGCTTAGATGGTTAGACAATTTGGAAGACGCAAATGAGGCCAAATATGAAAATTCACTTTTTAAGAAACAAAAAAACAAAAAAGCATGCTATTCATAGAGAAAACCCAAAATTATATGTACACCTGCAGTTCTTTTCTTGTCTGCACTAAAAGCCATTGGGGTCTGGTGAAGATCTTACCTGCTGGTACCGGGACACGGGATACATCAACTTCACATCGAGCTTGGGGTTGTACTGAGCCAGGGACTCATTGCGGTAGTGGTTAATGAGCTCCACCACGGAATTAAATGTCAGTGGATCAGAAAAGCCGTATTTTCCATCCCGATGATAGATCTTTATCAGTTTGTTGTTGCCACCCTTCCTGTAAAGTACCATCATTCAGAGGTTTTATTGTGTCCCTCCCATCCCTAATCAGCGCTAAGGTTGATGACACCAGTGAAATTCCTGGGCAAGTGGCACCCACACTGCACACCTTCACAGTGATTCTTTACACAGCAGCAATATTAAGTAGTTTAAGAGTCAATACACACAGAATTATCATCAGATTATTTGAACAGGAGCAAAGCCCAAAGTAAATCTCTTTCTATGTGTTCATTCTGGAGCCAGCTTATGGTTTAAGTCCTAGCTTTGCCAGAAGTTTCGCAAGTGAAAAGCAGGATGCTGAAGGCTGAATAAAGGAGCCATAAGAAAACCCAAACCCATAATTTCCTGCAATTCAGGGTCGCTAATAGTATACAAGTATGTACAGTTTTATATGATTATTAACGAATCTTTCTGAGTTATGGGTGCTAATACAGGATACATGAACATACAAAATCCTTTGAGGATTACAAAACGGTTGTAAATTTAGTTATCCAGATTTATACATTCTAGTGTTTTCCTCAAATATAGTGCTTCTTTCTTCCTTTTTTTCTCCCCAACAACAGACTATTTAGACACTGTCCTGTCCTTCTCCTGCACTTACAATTTTGCCTCCTAAAGCTGCATTCAGTAAAAAAACCAAATCCTGCCAAACCTTAGCACACAGGCTGAGAACTTGGAGGCAGAAGTTAAAGCAGAATTTTAACTACACCCTTGGGATCAAACCTACCACTAAAGCAATGGAATTTCATGGCAGGATCAAGTACCTGCTGTATCACAGTGACTCCCAAGGGTGTGCTACTAAGGCTGTGGCTTCTTTGCCTCACCTGCTTGTCCCTAACAATCAGCCTTGGGAGCCTGTCAAAGGCAAGTGGCTGGGCAGGCTGGGCAAGGCACCAGAGCCAGTCACATGAGGTTTCTGCCTAACTGCAGCAGACAGGGCTGGGGCAGCTCTGGGAAACCTGCAACTTGCAGATGATTTTAATGAAGAAAAGAACATGGCTCTAAGTCAATATTTCCTAAACTTTAGATCAGAAAGCACAAGATACTCTTTTTACCAAGATATTGTGTTCAGTTCTCCAGAGCTGCACATTGATGAGGTATTCAACACTCTCCCATTAATCAAAGGCCTGGTTTACAAACACCTTTTACCTCAGCAGTTCTGAAACTTTGAAGCACTCCTGAGCAGCTCTCCTCCCTGAGTCCCATCTCAACTACACAGAGATCCTTAGGGTAGTATTTAGTGAGAAACAGGACTCAACACACAGAGCAGAACTGACTGTCAGACCTGGCTTTTTGCTTGTTCTGTGATGTGCAGAACTGGGAACATCTCTCAGCTTGAGCCACATGAGCTTTACACAGTCAAGGCTGTCACTGGTATGGCAACAGCTCCTCAGGGCTTTGCTGAGGGGACCACAAGTGCTGAGTGCTCACCGCAGTGTCAGAGTGTAGTCTCCCTGCATCTTGGTCGATGCGTCGCGCACCAGGAATGTTCCATCTGGCATGTCCCGTAATTTGTCATTGACTTCTTCCCTGGAGAACAGAAAGGGAGGCAAAATTAGAAGTGCTAAGGACATGATCATCTTTGCCACAGGTAAAACATCAGACCCAGCAACACCAATGTCTGCAGAGTTCAATCTTCTCTCACGCTCAGGCTCTCCAGTTTTTTAGGCCACCTAAAGCAAGTCTCAGCTTGTGCAGCTATACTGAAGAAAAGTAGCTGCAGTCAACTGCCACTTAGGAAGGAGTCTTTGTTTAAACAACAGTAGCAGCTGTGACTCAGTTCACAACCTTTCCCTTTAATCTGCTCGGGTTTTAAAGTCCACACTGGAAGAGGTGCCCTTTGAGAAGCCAGTCCTGACCTCTTAAGACATGGTCTCTAGAATCACAGCTCAAAGGTGCCTAGAGTTTAGCACAGTTTTAGTCTCAAGAGGCTCATTATTGGCTTAACTCTGATCTTATTTACAGTCCTTTTAAACCACTACAACCTTGCTAGCTTCAGTGCAACTTTTCCTTATTTACAACTTAGGCAGAAGGATACTCAGTCCAGAGCTTTAAGCTAAACCAAAAAATCTTTTAGTGAAAGCAAGTACCTGTAAGCATTAAGAAAATTATTTCAGGTGAAGAGATATGCATCTTGCTTATGAGCATTTCACCCAGATTATGTATCTCACTTTCTAACAGCTCCCTCAAAGGTTTTGGAAGCCCTAAGTACTTTTTAAATACAATCATTTGGAAACTAAAGTTTCTCAGGTAGCCTCAACATTCTTTAGGTGCTGTAGGAAGCCTAGCTGAATCTTACAAAGAAAAATCAACAGCAGGTTTTTTTGTTCAAATACTATGGAACAAAAGTATTCAAAAGAATAACAAAAGAATAGCCTTAGCTTTGATTTAGCTACCTGAAAACTATTCTGTTAGTAAAACTGACTCTTACTGAGTATCACATGCTCATATCCATTTGCTCCTCTCAGACCATTTTGCAGATTGACCCAATTAACTCCTTTTTGAATGGACAGATATGACCTACAAGTTTGGGTCTGCAAGTTGCACCCTGGAGCTCATGACAGAATTTTCAGCACAAGTCCCTCACTGAAGAACATTGCTCCTGCTCTGCTAGCCTGATGCAGCCTGTACCTGCTAGCTGCCAAACCAGGGTCATAAACAATTCCATCTTTACATGAGTGTGTATCAAGTTTTAATCTAATAAAGCCACTCCAATGTGATTTGCAGTGCATTAGCTCCTGCCATTGTGTGCACTGGCGATTGGGGGACAAATCCACAGTCAATAAACTGATACCAATATTGAGCAGTTTTAAACAAACTGTTCCTAGTGGGTTTTGTGACCAAGCTTTTCCACTCTGCTTCAGCTTAAAATTAACAGAAGAGTATCTCTGCCAAGGCCCTTCAAAAGCAAGATCTATGAGGGTTTGCTTTATAAAAAGATAAGGGTGGTACAATAAAGATATGAAAACTTTATTTCCCTCCTCAGAACATCAGTGAGCTCATGTGGCAAACACACTCTACATGCCTCTATCTGCCAAAGTGCTTCAAAGTATTATGTGCACAAGTTTGAGCAATTCCTGATCACACTCCCAGCATGCTCACCTGTCCTCCTACAGCTCCAAATTCTAGAAGTGCCTAGAAGTTCTAGAAATTCTAGAAGCGAATTCTTCAGAAGTGCCTTAAGAGGGTAAGAGATGACTGAACATTTCAGCTCTTTTATGCAATTAAGTATATAAAACCAGGCCTTTCATTTTCTGAACCTAGCCCAAGCCATCCATTTTCTCAAGTGCATAGAAAAGGGTTTTCTTAAGAGGCAAAACTTAATTTGTTTGGTACGTGTCTCTATTATCTGCTCAGTATAGGTGGGTGATGGTGAGCATTTGTAAGAGCTATTTTTCATGTCACCATGTAATAAAAATTAATATAGCTGAAATTTTAAACAAGCGTAAGGAAACTAAAATTAAGAATGCAACTCCTTTTATCCTGAAATATTATTTTTATACTGAATTTTTGCTGAACTGCATGCATTCTAGGATTGCATGCTTACAACACTTTATTAAATATCAAATCCAGAAGCATTTCTCTTCTTTTTAAAGATTGCATTTGTGGACAAATTTAGAAACTCAAAAATTACTGTCACCAAGACTGGCAATATCTGCACCAGGAGAGCAACAACTTAAATATCCTGAATCCAGCTGAATACTTTCACTTATGCTTTGCCAAGCATAGTCCTAAAGCATTCCCTTCCAGTAAAATGCTACCTGAAATAGACGTGTTCTTTTTGTCTTGAATTCTAGCAGGCTTATCCTACTTTTAGCAATATATATTAATACATTTTAATTAATATATTCTAGCAATGTTGCTTACCTTGAGATGTCCCCCCAGTACCACTCTGCTTCCTGCAGAGAGAAACTGGAATTGTCCTTTATTCCATTTGTATTGACTGGAGTCATTGGTTTGGGGGGCTTTGGAGGAAGAGCTGGAAATTAAAAACAGATTAACAAAAGGTAAACAGGAGAAAATAATCACTAAACTATTAATGAAATATGATAGTAAAAAAACAAGAGAAAATGTGCATCTTGAACTCAGCTTTCAAGCTCTCTCAGACCAAAAGGAACTTGTAATCTTAAAGGAAGTCTGAAGTCAACTGTTCCACTGTGATCCGAGATTTTTTTTAGTATCAAACACTTGCTTGAGGGAGGGGAAAAGTAAGGAGTATGAGGAAATGTGAGTTTTTGTTAAAAGAAGACTGGTGCAGGCACGACTACAAGGGCAGGTGCCGCCTAAAGCTCCAAACAAATGACAAAGGTGCATTGTGTTTCAAAGCCACAGCCTGGAAAGCACTGGACACCACTGTGAAAAAACTCCAGTTGCTCAGGCATCAGCAGTCCTGAAGCCAACCCACAAGAGCAAACAGGTGAACTCTTCAGAGGGAAAAACACTGCTAGAGAGCAGTGGTGGCTGGGCAGGGCTATGTCTGTCACAGACTCAAGGCTCATGTTTCACACTGGGTTTGTCATTTAGGCTCCTGTTCAGAACAAAGGCTGTGACTCTTTGAGTACTACAGGGCATGAGGTGATAAGGGAAGGGGACAGGGGACGTTAGATAGCTGTCAGAGAGCCCGCACTGCTTTGTATGGCTGAGGAGTTTACCACAGGAAAGGGGATGCCACAGATGCCCAACACACAGGCAGAACTGCACACCTGCAGGGCTGGTGCACGCCTGCCCAGAATTCCCCTATCCTGAATTCATGGCAAACAAAAAAAAAAAAAAACCAAACAAAAAAAAAAACCCCAACAGGCTTTTTCTTCCATTCTCAAAATAGGTTACACAACGTAAGGGCATACAAGACACCAAAGCTGTTTCTGTTTGGCCAGTTTTTGCTCAAACAACTTTATCATGAATCTGACTGTAAGCTCTGAATCAGTAATTCAGCAGCCACAGGCACGTTCATGTACTGGGAGAGACTGGTCTGTGAGCAGAAATGTATTATACATTTTCTTTCTTATTTTCTTTGGGAAAGGTGTCCTGAATGCTCTCTCCTATTTTGCAAATAATGGATGCTTCATCAAGAACATTGCCACCAAAAATTAGCATTTTTTAGGCATTTCATGGGAGTGTTTTACAGAGGGACAGGTCACATTTGCATTCAGAGTAAGAAAGCAGCTACACACATTGATTTGCTGCTAGCATGTTTCTAAGTCAGACCCTGAACATCTGTGCTCCCAGCCCTGTGCCCTTGCCATCAGATTACACAAGCACCAGTGAGCAGGCCTGACACAGTGACAACAGCCATCTTTCAGATGCACAATCCCCATGTACACACAGAAACACAAATAAAGGCAGCAGAAAGAAGATTTTGATCTCCAGCTTCAGCACCGAATGGCTGAGCACTGAGAGGTGTGCTACTTGGCACCCTCCAGCTGCTCACCTCCGAGCCACACCTCCCACATTAAAGAAGAGAAAACAGGCTTCCAACTGCAGTTCCAAATACCATTTCATGCTGAATATCCAACACAGTAACTTCACTGTTCTCTGACAAACCAGTAGATGCTTTAATTGAGCCAATCTAAACTAAATCTGAACCTTGACCCAGACGTTTGCACCCTGGGGTTGCTGACCAAACACCTGATTCAGATAGCAGCATTCATTCTGCGGGACCGAGCATTAAACCATAGCATACAGGTTCTTTTTATGGGGTGAGCTGGGAACTTTCAGGTGTGCACACATCTAGTGAGGCAATAACAGGTCCTGTTGTAAAAGGAAGGTGAAAACCTGTGGATTCAGTGAAGTAGCTTCCTGGTTCTGAAGCTTCAGTTATTCCTAGCTCAACTACTATGGTTGTTTGTGTGGTGCACAGGTATTTGCACAAAGCACCATTGAGAGCAAGACATGGCTCCAACCATGTCCCAGCCCCATTCAGGATCAGAAGAACACATATCCAGGCAAAGCCTGTGGAATCAATTGTATTCACTGTGCTGTTCCATCTCCCCCATTCAAAGCTACTGAATTAAAAGATATCATCAGGTCCTCCCTGCTCCTGACATCACATCTGGGACAGAACAGCCACAGCAGTTCTGAGTCTCATCAGTGTCTGCACATCATAGTACATCTGAGCTCAGAAAACCTGTACACTCACTCCAGAATCTTCTGTAGTCTCTGAGTCATCAAAAAGCATATTACGTTTTACATAAAAAACACACAAGAGTGCAGAGTTCTTATAAAACTGTACCAGCACCTACAACTATTTTAATGGGACTTTCAAAATAAGGCCTGGACATATCAACAACTTCAAGGTATTTTACAGTGTAAAAAGCCTGTTTTACAGTGGTAGTAGGGGCTTTCAAGTGTTCTCTAGAGTACTTGAATACTTCTCTAGCCCTCCTTGTAAGATTAAGTCTTGCTCCTTTATACACTGTGGGATTATTTGGCAGCTTTGTCAGGGCTCACTCCAAAGCACTGGGTACAGAAAAGCAAACTAACAAAGACCAAAAAGGTAAGGCATCAGAGTCAGGACACAGAGCACTAGACATTACACCAAGTGTCCCTACTACAGGTGGGAGTTTCCTTTCCCTCAATAGGCAGATATCAGTTCTCACTATCAGGACATTGCCTTCAGAACTTTATTCTTCATGAGAAAACTGGAAGGAAATTCTTTCAGGGAGAAGAATAAGGCTTGGACCAGTTCCTGTAAAACCTGACTCATGGAAGCCAGTCCTTTACACAATAGACTTTTGAAAAATGCTTTTTAATAGCTTGCACATTTCAAAAATACAAAACTATTTGCAAGGGTGGATCCTGTTGCCAGAGAGCTATGTATCTAATTCTTTACTTTCAATGCTTTGAGCTCCTTGAGTCATAATAGATTTTCCCCTGTACTGGATACAGAACCAGGCCCTTGCTCTTGCTTTACCCCATAGGCCAACATGCCCATCCATTTCAGCATTTCTTGGCTGCCCTCTCAGCCCACAGACTTTAGTCTGTACTAAATGGAGAACACTCACAAAGGTAGTTTAAAAACCTCACAGCCCAGCCTCTGTGATGGCAAAGGGGAATATTTTGTAATAGCATGGCAAGTCTGCTGCAACAGAGCAGCATCCACCACACTGCTGCTCTCATAATGCTGGTCCAATAGGTTGCTAGAAGAGGCATCCTAAAGAAGTTTTTGCATAGTACCTAGATGGTACTAATAACCCTGCTAGAACATATCCCTGTGCTGCTTCTATGCGAAGCTACATAGAGCCTCAAGGAGTCCACAGATTTTGACTATAAATTCAAAATAATCCAGTTTTATATACCTTACTCAATGAATATTAGAGAGCTAAGATCCTAGAGTAAAGTAAGATAAGATTGGCTGGAAATCAAGAAAAATGCTTTCAAGAGCAGCCGTGTTTCTTTCCATGTCACTGAGTCCAATTCTGATCTAGCCACAGGCACAATTTTACTTTATCTCAAAACCAGCTCTGATTAAAGCGAGTGATCCTGATGGTTTCTTGCCTCTTTTATTCCTGGGAGAGAAACACTGATCACAAGTGATTAACAGCACAACAGATCTATCCGTTCTAATAAAGAACTTTCTCTTTGCACCAGATACACAAACATCCTTCCCATACCATGTCTCTAGGACAGCTTCGGAGCACAGATCTTTCCAAACCCCAGAAGGTGACAGCTCAGTTGTACCCTTCACTCCCACATGAGAACTTTCCAAAGATCAGGTTCAGCTCTCAATGACCGCCTGGCAATGAGAGCAGACTGGCTCTCCCTCATGCAGTCACAGGCATATCTGGTTTTAATTTCTTTAGCAACTCTAGTTCCCTCTTTCTAGCTTTCCCAGGCAAACTAGCTTGAGCTAAATCCCAATCCCAGCTCAGTGTCACTTAGAAGGGGGAAATAAAAACGAGCTGGTGATGGAGCAGAGGGATAGCAGCCAATGTGTGCTGGGTGCAGGATCGGATGTTGCTGACGTCAGGCCCTGAAGGCTGCTGTGCCATTTCCAGCAGGTACCTTCAGCCGAGCAGCTGCTGTGCGGGGCCTTGGAGAGAAGAGCCCATGGACTGGACTCTGCCAAAAGTAGCTTTGGGATGCTTTCTTGACTGTGCAGATTGGTTTTTGCAAAGGTGACTCATGACTTTAACTCTCTGAAATTCGAAGCGCCTCCAACACCAAGGCAAGCAGGAAAGCTGGCAAGTGTCTGAAGTCCAACGCCGCTGTATTTCTTTTAAAGTGTCTCGTAAAAAATCGTGGGCTATATTAATCCTGAATTTAACTGCAGTGAAGTAGGCCATGACTACAACGAGATACACACATTGCCCAGTCAGGTTTTGAACAAAAAATTTTACAAGTTTACATGATCTAAGAGCCACCCAGCCCTACGTGTGAGGGTTTTCAGGGCACTGATTCAGGAGTAAAACAGGAAGAATGCCTCGGTTATCCAAGTGCTATATCCCATGCAGTATCCAGTCAAGCAGGCTGTTTCTTCTCTGGCTGCAGTATTTGCATACAAAATCAACCTGCCAGTTAATTAAACTCTCATTTTCAGTTTTAAGGCAGATGCCACTTAGTTTATGGCTCCACAACTTATTTCTTTCAGTATTTTCCAAGAGCTTCAAGCCAGATACTTAAAAGCATAGCAGGTTTAAATGCAGCATTAAATCTACCTTACTGTTACAAATAATCACAACTACCAAGTACTCTGATAATGTCAATTTTAAGTCCCTCAGCACTTCCACGGGCTTGTTTACTAGCCTTCTTTCTGATGCTTTCAATCTACTCTCTCTCCACATTGTGACAAGCAGAAAACAGATCAGAGGATTTCCAAGACAGTTACTCGGCTTCAAAAAGGCTGATGTACAGTAGATACCCTGCAAACTGTAATATAAAGCTCTACAAAGTGTCATTGCTATGGAAACATGTAAGTAATCTGTGGTTAGGCCAGCTAACATTTTAATGACATAGTCCTTGAGGAGAGAAGGGTTCTCCCTTTGGAGATATAGATGAAGACTTGTAATGAAAATGTAGGCTAGCTTTGCTGAAGAGAAAAATTCCCCCCAATCTTTAACTGCTCTCTACCGTCTTACTCAATTTCTCAAACACCCTTCTCAATTTCTCTAACACATTTCGGGCAAAGCCTCAAAATCTTTCCCTCCCTCAGGAGTCCTGTACTCGTCTCTGCTGCACGAGAACCCCTCAAAGATATCTGTGTAAAAAAACACAGGCTTTTGCAGAGGTTTTCCAGCTGACAGAGAAGAGGGTGGTGCACACCTGCTGCCAGCAGCTCATTCCCCACCACTGGCAGGTAAATGATCCTGGCAGCTCCACATCTCAGTTCTCCTGCCAAGACCCTTTTTGCAGAGCACTGAGCACCAATGCCCTTCGAAGCTGCCCTTCCTCAAAGGGCAGCTAATGTGCATGGAGAACTGCTCTGGGAACGGGGAAGGAAGCTCCTTGATGGAATTATTGCTGGCCACAGAACCTCAGGCATGCTCACATTTTCACCCTCTTCCCCCAAAATAGGCAAGATGCCAAGGAGTAAGACATATTCAAAGAATTGAAGTCTTTCAATATCTCATTACAGAAAACAGCAGACAAGTTGGCAGAGAGCCAGGCAGGCTTCCAATGAAAACACTCCCATTATAGCTTTGCTTGTGTTTCTGTGAACTTTCATAAAATAAAAAACACCTTTAAGAAATATTTCAGCATTTATTAATTGGCTTTTTTGATAAAGATCTGTTTTGTTTGAAAACTCCCCAGCTATCCAGCCCTCTCCCACATCTCCCACTGTTTCACCTCCAACAGCCCGACAGGCTTCTGCTGCACTCTGTTCCTCATGAGCATCCACAGCTACTACACAGGTTAAAATATTATCTGCTCTGGGACACCTACAGAACAGGGGACAACAACAGTGTGTGAAGAGGCTGGATCAAATTCAGCATTCCTTTGAGCATTTCAAAATCACCTCTCACTACTGTGCAAGCCCTATTACTTCACAGGCTGAGAAATGGAAGATGTTCACAGTCAAATAAATGACATGGGGATCTTTGACTTCTGTACCAAAACACAGCTCCTCCCCTTCATTCCAACCTTTGCATGAAAGTGCAAAGCCAAAAAAACCCTCAGCTTCCCAATTATTTTCACTGCCCAAAGAAAAACTGTTTCCCTTCCAACCCAGAGCTCAGTGTAACTGCTGCAAAGCTACAGCAGTGTCAGAGGTTCCACGATCAACAGGGTTGAGGTGACTGTCCCAAAATTAACATGAGGAGGATAAAAAGGATAAGTCCTCTTTCACCTACCAGGCATAATTAGCACACTCTCAATGAACCGGAGAGGTTTTAGAACTTTTGCCATGTTTCATCATTCGAAGGTTATCACTACCCAGCATCACATGCCTGGCTCACACAAGGAAGGAATAATTTTATCATGTAGACAGCAGGCCCAGGCTTTTGCCAACTCTGGATGAAAGTCCGTGACAGATATTTTATTGCCATGAAAATTTCAGATATTCAACAAGCACATTGTGTTTTACAGTATCAAATGTCCGGTCTAGAAGACTATAAAGCACAAGTAAATGTAAAGTGCAAGGAGCAAGGAGTTTCCCTTTTTTCTTTCTAACTAAAGCAGCTCCTCCTCTGCCTTTACAGAAGAAACACCACAGCATGTTTTCTACTCCTCCACAGGCAGAGTCTTCAAGCCACTATTAAAAGTACTCTTTGGTCAATATGTGGGAATAGATTTTTTGACAAGAGCAAGGAAAACACAAAATTCAGAACAAGCAAAGAACTACAGTGACTGAGAATGAAGAACTGGCTTTTCATTGTGAAAGAGAGGGAATGAAGTCAGGCCAGCTGACTTCATAGAAGTGACAGCTATGACTAGGAGACATACTGAAGCCGAAAGAAAAAGATCTTTTAAATAATAACTAATTTTAAATAATAAATAATTTAAATAAAAACAGCTCAGGGCTGTTTTCCTCAGGTATTTAAAAGACTAAACATCCATCCAGATGTCAGGTACAAACCTCACAGGGGATCCAATTCACAGAAATAATTGGTGCTACTGAGAAGTTTGCTGCACAAGAGGCTACTTAAAAATAATAATACAGCTGCAAATGCATATGATTCTTGCTGCTCTAAGCAGCATTTTATTTCAGCTTACCACTAGCTCCAATCTTTCAGAGCAGTATGTAAAATTGTTTCCCATACAGTATCTGTCCCTGTGCTATGTCAAACCATTGTCTAGCCACCAAAGTACAAACATTTCAATACTGCCTAAATTGCTAAGAGTGAGCCATCTAAATCAAGATCAAAAAGTGTGTTTCTAAATCAAGACTCCAGAAGAAATTTGAAGGTAAAAAAGTATTCAGAGGGAATCTGTTGTCATGAGTCATCTCTTTTAAGAACCTTGATCCTGAAGGAAGCTCCACTGAGGCAGAAGTTCCAATCCATGGGATCCCACGCAGTGCCTGCAGCAGAAGGGGAGTTCAGAGAAGACATGGAAGAGTCAAGCCTGGCCATTGCTCATGCTCAGATTCAATCTCCTTACTCAGTACACGGTGATCTTCAAAATATTTTTATGAAATCCATTTCAGAGCAGCAGCTTGACTTTTCTCACTGCCCAAAAACTTATCAGTAAGGCTGTACTGTACCCTTCAAGGATCTTAAACACTTATCTCATTGATTCAAGCTGCCTTGTATCCTTCAAGAAGCACTCTTGGAGACAGGAGATGAACCAGGGTAATGAAGCCAAAGCTGCCAAAGACTTCTAATTTGCCACTTGGGAGCAGTTCCTTGAGGGCCAACAATGTAGATTCTGACAATGTCCCCAGGACAACTACACAGGGCAGAGCAGCAGGAATACTGACAGCCTGGGTAATTCAATTGCAATGTACAAATTCAGGCTGTAACAGACAAGAGAACTTACTGGCATAAGGATTGTCAATGAACTTCTCATCCACTCTACCTCTAAGACATTTTCCTGGGACAGGTGTTGCAAGATCTACTGCCCACACTCAAAATGCCCCAAACATCAACAGTGAGCTAAGTTCTCCCCATTACAGCAAATTTTCATGAATTCCATTGCAGCAGCTGTACCTTCGGGGGTTTTGTTTGGGTTTTTAAGGGGAGGTATGCAAGGAAAGAATTCTTCCAAATGAAAGGAGGACTATGTGCAGCATCAGATTTTAGGGACTCCAGAGACAAAGTTAGGACAAGGCTACAGAAGGTAAAAGCCTAAAAAAAAGGCTCCAGTATTCTTCTTTCAAGGGTTAGAGGAAGAAACTAATACAGAATAAGCCACAGTTAATAGAAGGAAATTATTATGTTTGGAAGGGGAAAACTGACCTAAAGTACAAGAGTCACAAAGTGACACTGAAGTTATTCTGTAGCAAATAAACAAACAATATTAAGGAATAGAGTGGTATTTTTATAATTCTTCCAAACCCACCAACTTTTGTGCAGAGAAATGTGATATTTTTGAAGCCATATCTAGGTAACTATGTGTCATCCTCAGGGATATCTGCTTTTAGAAGTAATATTCCTATGAACTACCACTAAAATCACAAAAACTGGTAGACTCTGGGCAAATGCTGGAAGCAGTCACAGGCTGAAGCATTTCATCTCCTCTTTCAAAGTGCTCTGGATGGAAGGCATCCATCTTGAGTGTGCTGCTGCACTAAAAGCCAGCGAAGATCCTGGATCCTGTTCAGACACAGGAAAGCTTCAGAGCTCATTGTGCTTCGGCATCAGGATTCACCAGGCAGCTGGTTGGTGTTCAGCAGGGCAGCTGGAGTCCTTTTTGGAAAGGGCTACAAGAGGCACCACCTGCACTTTGCCTTTTTTTTGTATTGTATGAATCCTTTTAAAGATCCCTGTATATAGACACTTGTCTTCAGAACTAGAAAAACTTAATATATTGGAATATATTCACTGGAACACTGCAGAACCTTTGTCTATTGAGTGGAGGACACAGCAAACATGAAGGACAATGAAAATATCTTCTAAAGAAGTTACATCCACTCACACTGGGGACCCAGCACCAGCTCATTGCTGTAGTTTATATTATGTGGAGAAGAGAATTCTTGCTTACTTAGCTATTGTGCAGACTTTCACCTGTCAGAAGAAATGAGATAAAAAGCAGAAGAGAAAAAAAGACAATCTGACTCATTTCCATAGGGGCACTTCGTACATGAGCAGACTGTTCCTTAAGCATTACTCAGCAACCTACTTTACAAAAATGAGTTTTCCAAAAAATCCAGCTAGAACACACCTATTGCTTTAATGGGACTGAAGTTCTACAGCAACCTGTTTCAACACAGCTATCAGTCTTTCTGACAATAATAAAGCCTAAGCTTTAAAACACACAGGGGCATGCTGATAAAAAGTATTTATTCTTCTCTAGCTCTCTGCCCAAAAAGTGACTCACTAAACAACCAACATAAGGTGATGCAAGGCACCCAACTACATTCAGTCCTAGGTGCAGATGTGTATGACCAGCTATGCCTCTGTTTTCCCAAGCTGTAGAGCGAAGATAAGCACAAGCAGCTTCAGTCTGAAATAAGATAATCATGCAGGCAATGGCAAAGACAGAAGACAA
The DNA here is from genome assembly GCA_013397375.1 of Toxostoma redivivum. Taxonomy (NCBI): domain Eukaryota; kingdom Metazoa; phylum Chordata; class Aves; order Passeriformes; family Mimidae; genus Toxostoma; species Toxostoma redivivum. The sequence continues at coordinate 759,838 of VXBI01001671.1, forward strand.
CTCTGCTGCTTGGGAAAGCAACAGTTCCCACAGAAAACTCCAGGAAGAGGTCTCTCCTTTTAAACATGTGAGAGAGAAGGAACACCAACATTAACTCCTGTCAGGTACAGGAATCATGCAATACACAAAACTGTTTGGAACTACTATTGCAGAAATAATATTTGCTGCAAAAGCACTTGTTGAAGAACTTGGTTTCTTCTCAGAATGTCTCCTCATGTTTTAGTGTGCATAAGCCTATAGCTTTAAGAATATAGAGCTGAAAAACTCTCTTTAGCAAGTTTTGCCTCCCCAACTATTTCTACATAATCTGAAACCTAGTGATAAACACAAATGTCAGCCTTTTAAGGCAGGCTTTCTCATCTCAAGCAAAACAGCATTTCACTTTCTATTAATGATGCTATTTTTTGTGGTCATGTATTTAATTGAAAGCTGATGAGTGATATTCTTTAACAGAGCCAACAATATGAAAACGAAATGCAAGGAATGCAAAAGCAAGCCTAAAAATGCAATCAGAAATAAAAGAACGGTTACAGAAGTCATTAAATAAAAAGGCCAGTAGAGAACTCCAGGTGAAACATGAACAGAATATAAGCATTTCACACAGCTGTCCTCATAGAAGCTGAGACTTCAATCCAAACAATTTTCCCAGATATGCAGAATACAGTGACTGAGCCTTATTTACTCCCTTGCTCTATCTCAAATCAGCCTTCAAACTTCACTTCTGTAACAGGGAAACTCTCAATCCCAAACACTGACTTTTTTTGAAATATGATTTCCAGCAAGACTTAAATTTGCAAAAAAGACAGTTGAAGCTACTGAAGTGCTGTTGTTTTGAATACATGCACTAGTAGAAACACTTTTTTTTTTTTTAAGATGTGCAAGAACAGAACTTTTCTTTGATAAGCTACTGGAGTCAGATAAGCTGAAGGACAACACAGACAATGCTATTCAAATTTGCATCTGTTCTCCCACTGGAAAATTAGTCAGGCATAGACAGGCAGCGTTCACCTACATCTGGCTACTGTGTACCACAAACCCAATTTGAGGAAGCCACATTCAGTTTCCACTATAGCACTTATAATGATACAGCATGCCGGGTATCCCAGTAAACACTGCCCTTGAGCTTGGAACCCTGTGTTTTCCAAATTACAATTACAGTATCGCTCCCCTAAAATAAGGGTTGTCAAATTATATATGAGAAGAAAATAGAAACTATAATGAATAAATACAGTCTTTCCCTCCAATACTTGGAATACTTGTCTTACTCATACACTGGCAGTGCTGCTTCTACAAAGCAGACTAAACTAAGTAGATTATTGCTCCCCCCCACTTAATTATTGAAAGATTTTGTAGCAACAGCATTGTTACAGCATGCGAGGCAAGAAAAAGTACTGTTCCTGAAAAAGACACCTGGATCAAGTTATAAATGTAGTTGGTCATATTTCAGTGTTCAAGTAGGTAGCTTCCATATAGTACAATAACTCTTTGACCTAAAGCTATCTGTTCATAGACAGGGCCCATTCTGCATTAGGAAGCCTACCTTAAACTTGTGGTTTTCTTCATAACCCACACAAAGGAAACTAACCTCTAATTTGTAGTTGAGCCAAATATCTTTGCTGACATCTGTATCAGAAACCCCAGTGGAACACTCTTACTGATTTTCATCCAACTGTGACAAAATGTATTCAGTGATTACACATTTTATCACCAACACAACTGATAATGTATCCCAGATCTACAGAGGGAAAGACATTACTTAGCCTTCTAAATAGAAGTAAGGCAATACATAGGTAGCAGTGCTTTAGATACTCTGGTAACTTTTGCAGTCAATTTGAAATCCTCTGTTCAAAACTTTCTGGCAATAACAACTTTTTGCAGACCTGAACTGGTGTTGTCAAACACACTAAATTCAACCCAGAACCTATTTTCTTGTCTTCTCACATAGCAAGATCCACAGCAACAACAAACATATGAGTGAACCCCTGACAGTTTCCTAATGCCAGAGCCAGCATTGATGATAAGTTGAGAAGCTGCTATGTTAGCTATATGCAAGTTCTGTGTTTAGATACTGAAAGTAACTGGTTGCATGTTGCCATAAAGAGATCTTCCCTTATGCCAGTGATACATGCATAAATGCAAAATAAAATGTAAGCAGAAGGAAAAATTCTGGTTGTCACCACTGTGGCTCCTATGTTAGCTATACTGCTCTGAATTATGCTTTGTGAGGCTGGCAGAGCTGCATCCCTAGTTACACCACTCTGTTTGGAAAAACTGTCCCACTCCTATGTTTAGGATGTATTAAAACCTAGCAGAAAGCTTGAAGTTCCTTGTTGCCTAACTGCTTCTGCTTGAGTTGGAAAAAAACTCAAGTGAGAGAGAGGCATTATTACTTTTATTTCTGAACTTCAGAGCAAACCTTGTAGTAGAGAGGCTCCAGGACCTGCTCTGAACATCCATTTACACCTACAGCCCCAAATAGCAAACACAAGCACACTGATAAGCTGGTGCAGGTGCATTGAGGCCTGACAGAAGCTCCGGCTGCGCTGCAGGCTGCCTGCCATCACCAGATTTTATTTCTGCATTATTATTGGGCAAGGCTAAGGTGGGTATTAAGACAGCCTGCCAAGATAAATTAAAGGTCTACTGGCCCTTAACGAGAAACAGTATCCCCACCCTGGGCTCGGAGGTTACGGGTGACACTGCACATTATGTTCACCTTGCTTTTGTCTTCTGCCTCAAGTTTAGACGCAGTAAAATGTAATCAGGGGCAGTCATGCGTGATCCCAGACACTTGGCTCCCGGGATCTGCCAGTGCCCGGTGCTGCGGCACAAAACCCAGCCGGGGATCTCCGGGCTCAAGTCGTGGGAACAAAAGAGCGCTCCGGGGGCTGCACATCGCTGTCCTGGCTGCTGCCGGGGGAACGCTGCCACCACTTCAGGAGCCTCCCAGGAGCTCCGGCCACCGCGCCGGGAACGCTGCGCCGAAAACCTGCACGGATTTTGGTTGGGACTGGGCCAAATGGAGCTGCGGTTGTTACCGGGTGCAAACGCAGTGACTTTATCCCAAGGCATGCCGAGTGTTTAAGCCTTCCAAATAAATTCTTCCACACTCCCCTTAGGGATAACCTATCATCCCAGGCCAGAAAATGCTTTCCTACCCTGCCTCTGGACAGGGAGAAAGCAGACCCCCTCTGCCACACTCTCCCTCCCTCTGTAATTTAAAAGTTGCAGTTCCACGAAATCAGGACATATACATGGGGATTATCCCATGCATCATTTCCAGCTCTGGCTCGTCTAGTTTAAAAATATGAAAGATAAAGTTACTGAACACTTCAGGGATCAGCTTGTAACACGAAGTCCTTTGGCTAACTGGTATTTGGACTGTGCAGATCCTTGATCCCTGACAAGAGGGCTCCAGTGATGGAAGCATAGGCATTATTAATGATAGAAGAGCTGCTTCTTAATGTAAACTTTGAAAGGCTTCCTAAGAGTTTTGCATGGCCAAATCCCTGCAGAAACACTGGAAAGTTGTTTTCTGACCAGTTCAGTTTGTCCAGCCCCTTTTAGCAGGCTCCTTTTACTAAGCCATTCAGGGGGCTTTTTTTTTTTTTTTTAAACGAAAGCCCCACACTAATTGCTTTAAGTCACCTACAATAGGACTTGGGTTTTTGTTCATTTGATACAAGCACACACAAATACTTACCTCGTGAATAGTTAAAAATCAAAAGCATTTACAAGAAAGATGTTCTTTAAAATTCACAGAAGCAAAGTGATTTGGCTGAAGTTTAGGCTTTCAGGAGTAACATCTAAAAATAGGTAGTGTCAGCTATGCAAGAATTTAATGAGTAGTGGCCAATGCTGTGTGTCTGAGAGATCTGTCCAATTTTTAAAGCGTCAGAATTACCAAAAGGAGCAACTACAGGTCCTTGATATCCAAAAATCTCAGGCTGATCACCTCCTCCTGTTTTAATTAAAGTACCACATACCTCCAGAGAAAAAAATACAGCTCACTGTGCTGAAACAAAGAGAATAAACCACAGTTGCAGATATATGCCACGATTCAGGCACAGGTTGAAAAGCACATTCTGAAAGTACGCGCCCCATAAAAGACAGCACTTAGAAGTACTTATTTGCCATCAGTTTCTCTGCAGGCTAAGACTTTTGGTGCATATTTTACTGTACCTTCTGTCTGTGCAGATCAGAGACCTGAGAAGATAAAGGCACTTCAATTACCTTACTGCTTCAGCCTGTTTGACTCTTACAAGTATAGATACAGTTTCACCAATACCCATTTATGCTTACTTTAATTCATTTACCAAAGAAAGACTCAACCTCTCCCCCTTACAAGCCTTTCCTCCCTCTTCAGACACAAAAGAAACTTTTTGCCCATCTAAAAACTTCAGGCAATCAAGGGATAATACATTACCCCATTTTCAGCACTAGCAATCCATGGAGGGGGGAGGGAAGAAAAAGTGCATCAAATCCTTTTGAACAAGGTTATTAAGCGTTATCAAAGTAACTGTGCCTCCAGGGGTGGATTCCAGCCTGTTCCCAAGTATTATCCCCCCATCACCAAAACCCAGCAACAACACACACCTCATCTGTCACTGCTGGAAGAGAGCTGGGGAGAAAAGAGTCTTGGAGACTGTAAAAGCGATTAAACTGGAACTGAATGGAGGTGGGTAAATCACCACCATCAAAGTGTTACAGGCACATAAAGGTACACAGGTGAAGAGGATAATAAAAGCGCTCCTCTAGGAGCGAATACAGCCGAAATATACGCTTTTCAATAAAGGTTTTCAAAAAAGGAGACACGGGAGAGGGGCTGCCAGCAGCTCTCCTCTTCCTGCCTCCTTCCATCTCCCGAAAGGCACCATAAATTGCTCTTATCCTCCCACCTCCCCCACAAAAAAAAACCCCAGTACTAAAATACTTTTGCCCAGGAGACAGCGAGCTCAAGTCCTTGGGAAGTTTACACAAAGTTTAACTACAGATATTAATTTCTGCCCGACCCCCCCCCCTCCTTTTTTTATTTTAAAAGGGAAAAAGTCTGCAGGAGGAGGGAGAGCAGGGATGGACGGCAGTCCCCGAGCCGCTGCCGGAGGTGCGGGGGCAGCTCGCAGGCTTCAGCTCCCTACCTGGAGGGTCCATTTCAATGTAAAATATCAGCTCAGTGGAATAGGGCATCATCACTTCCCTCCAGTCCGTGTCATCGCGGTCCATATCCCACACCGTGTTGTACATCGCGACAGCCAAGTCCCGGCAGGGTTAGAAATAAAAGGTTGGATAGCTCGGCTTTTTATCGAGATGTGAAAAAAAAAAATTTAAAAAGGGATAAAAAAAAGAAAAAGAAAACAAAGCCGAGAAGAATTCACCTCGCTCTAAAATAACACTTTTAGCAAAAAGGAAAAAAAATTAAATCGAAAAATTGAACTTAAAAAAAAGCCTCCACGCAAGTCACCTCAGCNCCCGGCCGCCGCCACCCGCCTCTTGCCGGGGACCGGGCCACGCCCCCCCGGCGCTAGGGGGCGGGGCTTCGCGCCGGCTTTTTAACCCCTTGGAGGTGAACGGGGATGTGTGTGAGCGGGCGCTTCCACGAGGCGGAGAGAGGGGTGAGCAAATAAAAGGACATAAAAGGGAAACGTCCCTCTTCGCGCTGGCGAGGCGGACCCCGACAGAAATCTTATCATAGAGTAAAAGTCTGACTTCCCCGTTTTCTAACTTTTACCCGGCTCATTTTCGCCTCTTTTTTCGACGCTTTTTCGTAGTGTCCCCCCCGTGCTGAGGCGCACAGTGGAGGTGGTAGGTCCCCGGGCTGGCCGGCAGCCAAGGGGCCGCTGCCGAGGAGCACGCGCAGGGGGCGGGGTAAGCGGAGCGCAGTTGCCAGAGCTGCTGCCTTTGTCTGAGGGAGCAGCGAGCGCCGGGATTGGCAGAGGGCTGCGGGCGGCCCAGCCAATCAACGCGCGGTGGGGCCGGCCGGCTCGATGGCGATTGGCCGCGAGCGCCGGTTACTAAGCGGGACAAAGGAAGGCGAGCGCTGAGGCGAGAGCGGGGCTCGGGGGGCGCGGGGTGACCCGGCCCCGCATTCCGGCCCCGCATCCCGGCCGGGCAGCTCCCCGACACCACCGGCCCCAGCACTGGCCCTGAGACGCCTCCTGCCCACACCGCCGGCGGGGCTGCCCCTGCCCCGAGCCGGTGCGCCGCAGCGCCGGGGCTACCTGGCACCCTCCAGCCTGGGCCGGCCGCCGTGTGGGGATGGGCCCTGCGGGAGAGCCGGGCACAGGGGACCCTGTGCAGGTAGAGCCGCTGGCCACAGCCCCGGCGGGAGCCTGTCGTGGCTGACCCCTCAGCCGCTGCACTGGCCACAAACACGGGCGGCTCTCCCTCCTCTGCAGGGCCGTGGCAGCTGCCTGCTGTGTGAGCCACGTAATCCACGTAATAACCTGCCCATCTCAGAGGGCACTAACGAGTGTGACCCTGGAGAAAAACCTGACGCGCTTTCTAGTGACATAACCAGCGGGGGGAGGGGAAAAAAAAAACCACCCAAACCACAGGAAAAGGCACCAAACTGGATGTCTGTCTCTCACCGAGTTTGGAATAAGTCTGAGCTGCAAACACACCCGAAATGGAACCTCAGCCTGCCTGGCAGCCACATCCCGATGGGCAGCCACAGCCCGCAGCCCGCAGGCACCGGCGGGAGGCAGAAGTGCAGCCAGCTTGGCACTCAGCCTCCGTTTTGGCACGGNCGAAAAATTGAACTTAAAAAAAAGCCTCCACGCAAGTCACCTCAGCAGCTGCCCTGCAGGAACTAAACAGATAGGTAGTTATATATATAATATATATATAGAGAGAGTGCTTCTTTTTGTTTAAAAAGACACCTTTCCACAGAAAAGCCACTTTCCTGAAATCTCTCTAGAAATCGCCGTTTTCGGGGTATTTTTA
>VXBI01001671.1:767578-810645 GCA_013397375.1 Toxostoma redivivum
GCACCCTCCAGCCTGGGCCGGCCGCCGTGTGGGGATGGGCCCTGCGGGAGAGCCGGGCACAGGGGACCCTGTGCAGGTAGAGCCGCTGGCCACAGCCCCGGCGGGAGCCTGTCGTGGCTGACCCCTCAGCCGCTGCACTGGCCACAAACACGGGCGGCTCTCCCTCCTCTGCAGGGCCGTGGCAGCTGCCTGCTGTGTGAGCCACGTAATCCACGTAATAACCTGCCCATCTCAGAGGGCACTAACGAGTGTGACCCTGGAGAAAAACCTGACGCGCTTTCTAGTGACATAACCAGCGGGGGGAGGGGAAAAAAAAAACCACCCAAACCACAGGAAAAGGCACCAAACTGGATGTCTGTCTCTCACCGAGTTTGGAATAAGTCTGAGCTGCAAACACACCCGAAATGGAACCTCAGCCTGCCTGGCAGCCACATCCCGATGGGCAGCCACAGCCCGCAGCCCGCAGGCACCGGCGGGAGGCAGAAGTGCAGCCAGCTTGGCACTCAGCCTCCGTTTTGGCACGGCAAAGCATCCTTAGAGAAAGGCTGCTGCTGAGAAATTAAGGAAAAGTCCTTTCCTGAGACTCCCAACCAGTGTCAGAGGCACAAGGATGGACAACACCTTGATCTGCTGTGGAAATGTCAGGGAATGTTGGAAAACCCAGCACTGAAGTTGTCTGCTTTATTTGCACTTCAAAACATAGAAGAGCTAGTGACGAATAATTTGTCCTGCTCTGGCACTAGGCACCAGCTCCTGAAAACACCCTCCTGGCTTGGCTGAACCTTAGGGTGACTGCGACATTGAATAACTGAAAAGCTGTACCCGAAGGAAGAGTATGAGGGAAGATCTGAAGTTTGCTGGTGTATCACAACTTCCACAGCAAGCAATCTAGAGCAGCCTGCTCCAGGAACAGAGCTCCTTGAGGGATGGACAGTTGCAGAAGAGCACAGGGCTTTGATTCAAGTCACTCACTGTATATAAATTAATTTTATAAACCCATCTGCAAACTCTGATTAATCCACGATAACCAGATATGATTCTTTTCTCTAACTTTTCAATTAAATTATTGAGCTGATATCATGTACCAGCTCCAGCTTCTTCAAAGGGAAATGCCCTCCTTGGAAGCACAGCTGGCTCCCCCCAGTGAAATTTAACTTGCTGCTTTGGGCCCAAGCAATCAGCTGCCCACTGGCAGGGTGTGGGGCATCTCATAAGTGTCAGGCATGGGTGGAGGTGCAGGAGTGGATGCTGCTTTGCAGGCCCTGCAGAGCTAAAAACTGGGCTGTGGTCCCTATGGCAGCCCCCAAACTTAGATTAGCAGCTCTGGCAGAGAGGGGGGAGGAGGCAGACTCAGGTTGAAATTAATTTTCCCCCTTCCTGCACCTCATTATAAGTTCCACCCACATAAGACCTAATTACTTGGCTTTTATGCTGGCAAAGTGGATTTCATCCTTGCTGGTTCCCATGGTGGTTGCCTTCATTTTCATGGCGGCACTGATGGTTACAGCTTATTGATGTTTTCACTTTAGTGATTTAAAGCAGAATACATTTTGTTATTAGCACTGGTTTCTCTCATTGCTGCTTTAATCAAAGATGCAATTTAAGGCAGAGGATTGTGTGTAATGGTAAACAGTAGGATAATGCCTTGAGAGAACAGAATATTAATGTGTTTTTATTTCTCAAAACTGTGCTTATAATTTACTCAAGATTGCTTGGCTCCAAAATACATGTATGGGGTGCTCCCTTTCCTACCACACTATCTGACTTGCACCAGGGATGAACATGGTGTGCATGTGTGTGCCCAGGGGGGAGAGGGAGGCACATGTGCTGCCTTACACACTGCTAAACCCCCTCTGCCTGTGCCTCTCCTCCACATGCACAAGGTCTGAGCACCGGAGAGCAGAGACAAAGCCGGGAGCTTGGGGATGCTCAAGGTCTGGAAGTGCTCTCACTGCCAAAACCTGGCCATGCAAACCCAGTACATCACCCCAAGACAGGAAAAGCCACATTTGGACACTGAAATAAAATAATGGTGATTTGGCAGTGCCTGAGCAGGGGTCAGAGTGCTGGAGGAGGGGACCTGGTGCCCCACACTATGGCTGAAAGACAAGAAGTGAGCCCAGTGCCTGCTGCCTTTCCCACATCCCATGTCGACGGCTGTGCATTTGCTCACTTTCTTTTCCCTGGATCTGACAATTTGCATTTCAAGGCAAGATTAAATATTGAAGTTTTGAGCGCTTCCATGTGCTTCAGGAGGAGCTGAACAGACCTGCACTAGAACAGACTGAACACAGAAAAGCCATTTGTGCCAAACTGCTTGGTTTCCTCTTTGCCGAGCCATGATAATGTGATATCCGACAGCTGAATGTAGGCCACAACAGGCTTTTATAGTTGGAGGGCTGGAAGAGGGAGGGGGGCTGAATCCACAGTGCTGCCAGCCAAATGCACAAAAATGATGAGAGACTTTTGGGGCAGGCTGGGGACTCCTGGCCACTCCTGAGATTCAAATATTAGCTGCACTCTCAGCACAAGCTCAGGGCCTGCTGGAGGGGAGCTTGGAGAAGGTAGAACTGCATTCACATCAGCAAAGACAACTCCCTGGCCATCAGTAGATGCTACATGAAATTACTTTACTGGCCTTTTGCTGCACAGACACTGGATTTTTAGAGACTGTGCTGTGACTGGTGGCCAGCTTCCCACAGGGGCAGCCGCACCTTGCAAGGAACGGCAGGAGAACAACCAGTTATGGCAGTTTGGTTTAGTTAACGGATTCTTCCTGCCTGTTTCTCAGCTCCTGACGATGAGGAGATGAGGGAAGGCAGGAGGATTTATCTCCTTTGGCTTAGATGCTGCTGCTGGGGTCTTAGTGTGGCTCAGTACACCGCAAACCAACCCTGGGGCTTGCTGGCAAGGAGAAGAGGTGTTGGGAATGGCAGAGGTTCATCCTGCCTTCCTGAACCACGTGGACAGTGCAAGCACCATCTTCCCCTTCAGTTGTACAGTCTGAGCCCCAAAAGTACCACAGAGACCACAAAGCATTTGCTACAAGATTAAGAGTACTAATCCCTGCAGGGGTGAAGCAGCAGCAGTTTGCTTCCTTGCATCCTCCAGAACCTTCATGTGAAATGTAATGGGCGTTTTTAACAAGGACTGTGCTTCCTCTCTCTGCTTTATAGTCATTTTATGTCCTAACAGGCTGCAAAACAGTTTCCTCACTCCACCCCAGATGCAGCCACATTTCTGTGGTGAGGAAAAACTCTGGCAAGTGTGCTGAAGTCGGGTGCTTTGGTTTGAAAATTATACATTGCATTAAAAACCTGTATTAAAGAATAATATGCGGTCTGCAAAAAAATTCAAATTAAACACTTCAGTGTTAGGAAGTGTCTTATTTACAGCAGTGAGAGCAGCTTGTGCCCTTTTCCCTCCCCTGTCCACTGGGTAAGGAAAGAGTTTGAAATAGGTGCTCATGTCCATAAAGGTTGGAACACAAGGCATGCACACAGAGCTGAACTTGCGAGGAATCATACATTAGGCATTTCCTAACTTAAAAGCACTTGGCTTTGCATTGTAAACAACATTCTTTTAACATAGGAAATAACATTTAAAAAAAAATAAAGTTCTTTTAAATAAATGTCTACAATGTAGGTTGTTGCAGCTGGACCTAACGTATTCCTGAGCAAGGCTTGGACTGGCCTTTCCTCACTGCTTCAGAGGCTTCTGCCCAAAAAACTGCAGGAGTAACAGTCTGGGATGGAAGCAGAATGCTGCTCTCCTGCAAAGGGAGAGGTGTGTGTGGCTTTTGCAGCTGGACAGTGGATAGCAACCTTGTGCTCTGCACACGGGTGTCTGGGGTGGACACATCTGCACCTGGAGGGTGCCCAGGGCTGGACGAGGGAGTGGGCATGGGAGGGTGAGGGAAAGGACACGCTGCACTGAGCTGTGCTGAATTGCTGCTTTGGCAGACAGCACCGGGCTAGCTCTTTAGAAAGTTCACGTTCAGTTATTGTTTTGACAGGCTGCCAAAGTTTTCCTGAGGAATGCAGGCAGCAGAAGGGAAATGGTGATTTTCAAACTTTTTTTTTATAACTCAGCCAAACCAGAATGGAATTTCATGGGAAAAGTGAAAGGTACATCTCTAGCCTCGGGGCATCGTTGCTGCCAAGTTTCAGGGTCTGGCTGCAAACAATGGAGGTGTCGGAGCATCTCCAAAGCGGTGCACCCTTGCACGCACTCGCATGTGCTCACGCACACTCACACACACGCTGGAAGCATCTTCTCTAATGGTGACTGCTCCCAGCAAACTGATATTAACCCGCATTATTAACTTTCAAAAAGAGTATGCGTGTTGTAAAAGCCGACGACAAAACAGCTGATGAAAGGTTTGCGACTTGGGAGGACACTTAGGTGCTCTCCCCACCCCAGTCTTGGCGTGCAGCCAGCCATAGGGGCACTGCTGCTCTCCACATGCTCTTCACTAGGTCAGTCCTGGAGCCACGGGGTATTTTTGCAGGTCTTCCTACCCCTGGGAAGGGCAGAAGGTTGTAAGTCCCCTCCTCCTCCTCCTCCTCCTCCTCCACGGAGAGAGAGAGCAGCCGGTGAGCCGGGCTCTAGCGCTGCAGCACCCCGGGGTCTGCGGGGCTGTGGAACCGGGCTGGGGAACTGCCAGTTACCTTATATTTTCCAGTACACTAATTTCTCTTGTCATCTTGCCAGTGACAAACAGAGAGAGTTAAACAGAGCAATCCATTAAAGAAGCAGCCTGACAGACCGATGGTTAAGGGTTTCAGCGATCCCCATTTACACAGGCTTGAAAAAAATTTTGCCTCGAGCAGCTCCAATTACAGAATTATCGGACCACACTCTGGTCCCTTTGTGCACTACGCATCTCTGTCATCGTTCCAGGCCTCTCTCTATTTAGTTGCTTGGAAATGGTGAGCAAAATGGAAGGAGACTTGTAACAAGTTCAGAGAAATTAGAGGGGGAGAAAAGAGAGAGAGAGAGAAGCTCCTTCCCTGATTCTAATGTTCTAAGCCAGGACACTTTTAAAATGTAACACTGTATAGGAATTTAAAATATTTTTCACTTCCTCTGTTCATTGCTTTAATGCACTGCAACCACTTGCTTAGATTTTCCCCCTCCCCCCACAAGGAATGTACAATAACCACTCTGTAAATTCCTCAGGTCTGATTTTAAGAGGTACTGTAGAACTTTATTCACAGAGGAAAGAAATAATCCCAATACCTTCCTGCAGTAACTCTTTTTAATAAACATGGCAGTATATGTTTTGATCCCAGCCAGTGATGCAAGCAGCAGGAAGAGGAAGTCAACAGCACCTCTAGGAAAAGCACTGCTCTGCTGACATCTCATTTGGTGACCTTCAGGATTTGAAGGTGGCACCATTCCTGGTAAGAGGAATTCTGAAAAGCCCAGAGGACTTTTCACGTCTGCAAAAGCAAAGCTTGAACGCTGTAGACTTATTATTATTAAAAAAAAACCAACCTCAGCACAATTGTTTCCCTACCCTAGGATGCAAAGCTGAAGAGTTTCCTAAGCCTTCACCTTTGGCTAAGTGAGGCATGGTCCCCCATGATGCAGCAGCCACATGACATGGACATTATGCCCCAATCCAGTGTGGCATCACCTATTTTTCTTCCAGCAAACTCTCCCATTCCTGACTTCCCAAACAATTTTACCATCCTTCTGCCAGTATTATCCTGGTAGCAGTACCCTTATAAGTCCTCAACAGGTAAGAACCTCCCTCCTTTCCTTGCAGTGGAGATCATGTGGTTTCTCAGGGAGGGAAAGGGAGCAAAGCCACCCCTGGGCAATGCTGGAGGAGGCTGAGATCAAACTTCTGTCCTAATGCACCAGAGAATGTTGGCTTCCCTCTAGCCCAAACCAGAAGGAAGTTTCTCATGGCTGAGTCCTCAGTCCTGCCACGCAACTCCTTTGCCCCCATCCTTTTCCCTGGGATTTGATGGTACTGACCAATCAATTTCTCTGTGTCCAGGGAACCTCACTGCAGCACATCCATACTTGGAGCTCTGCCCAGCTGCAAGAATGGAGACTTCCCACCGCAGATTTTGGGTGGAGATGAGAAGCAGGAGAAAAACCCCCATAACAACCCAGGGAGCTCTTATGGGTATTGGAAAGTCCTCTCATTTCTTATTAATCACTTAGGCTAAGAACTCAAGTGTAGGCAGTGTGTTGGCCAGGGTTGTTTTCCTTGCAGTTATCCACATGCAATTCATGCCTTGGAAAATGACCCATTTACCATCATGCATTGTTGCTTAGCTACACGCGCTTTCCTGCTAAGTTTTCCCAAATGGAAACATGGCTCTATTTGCTTTGGAGATCATTTTCCCTGGCTTTCTCTGCTTTACAGTAAATAAGCATAAGAAGAAGAGCCTCTGAATGCTGAGTGGAGAAATAAAACAAACAGCGCGGTGTAGGGTGAGCGTTTGAAATCCAGCATATGAATGCAATGCCTTCCTTGTCCAGCCAAGGTGATGGGCAGGAATGGTTTGAGCAAAGGCAACTTGCACGTCAGGTTCATTAAGACCCTTTTTTGTCTGTCCTTTGCATAAAGGTTCTTTCCCCGCTGAAGATTTCCAAACAATTTTGTTGAATAATTCTGTGAAGAGAAGAGTATTATTTCCCTGGAGGACAGGTGGGACTTAGGGGTACTGAGAACTCATTCTGTGCCTTGTAGAATCCTAGGTAACCTCGAGAAACATGCAGGAAAACACTTCTCTTATACCTGCAAACCAGCACACTGCTTTGTGCCACTAGACAAAACTTTACCCATCAAACACCAACATTTCCCATGTTCACTAAGTCCTAACTACACTGTCATAGCTTATGGTGGTCACAGGCTGGCAGATCTGCTAGTGCAGCATGAAGTTCACCTTCCCAGCACACCAGATAAATCTTTGGACTATTAGCTGGAATCCTGAGCCCACCAGTGCCTATGCTGCACAGATGTCCTCAAAACATGGAACAAATCCAGAGTTTTTGGAAAGCACAAGCTTTACAGCCCATGCACAGAGGGACTGCACAGCACATGTTCGGCTGTGTCCTGGGATCACTGGTCTTGCTCAGCATGTACCTTAGGGCTGAGCTGTGCCAGCATGGTGCTTGTGTCCAGGATTTCCAGATGTCCAGCAGTTCATCTGTTCCTCAAGGATCAGACAAAATTTGCAACATACTCAGATTTTGCTAAGGACAAAGCTTTTGGGTAAAAAGGCAGCCAAGTCTCTCTCACAACACATAGGTTAGTAGAGAGCTCAGCGGAAAACCTTTTGTTTCCTGGTGCCATGAATGTGCTGGACACGAGCTCTTTGTGAAGAGCAGACACAGCCGGCAGCTGCCGGAGCTCCCAGGAGTGGGATGCTCTGAAGGGTGAGCTCTGCCCTGCCTTCTGCTGACAAGGCATAAAATGCATATTGTCTCCGAACAGAAAAAGGGGAGAAACAAAATAAATCATGTGATGCTGATTACCAGGCCAAAACACTGAACTAAGGTTTAATACAACAGTTTGCAGGGTGTCAGAAAGTGAAGAGGGATTTTGTACCTATGCAAATCCCAGCCGGTGGGTTGACATATCCCAAACACTGCGCTCTGTGAGAGCTGCCAGCACCTGAAGAAGCGCCTTTACTCCCCTGTCTCTGGGAAGCTCTTATCTTGCTTTGACCAAGTGTACACAATAGAGCTTTGTTTTGGGCGATACCTCCCAGATGAACGGCCTGTTAGAAGTGCTTTGAGGAATTAAATGAGTGAAAACAGTAGCAGAGGGAGAGGGAGGGGAAGGGGAGAAAAACTTGCTGCTGCACTACAAGAGAAGTCTGCGAATACTAAACCCACTAAATAAGGAGCTGGGATCTACATTAGACTGAAAAAAGCAAATGTGTGACCCGGCTCCCTGTCACCAGAGGCACCTCATGACAATGTCTCAGTCCCAAAGTGGGAATCCACTTCACTGTCCCCTGTGTCCCTGCAGCAAAGGTGGGGATGCTGTTGCTTGCAGATGCTGCCCAGGTCTGTGGTGCTCCAGCCCCCAGCTCCCCACACACCAAGCTCAGGCACCTCATCCTCATGGTATGGCCTCCTGGCCC
Source organism: Toxostoma redivivum (assembly GCA_013397375.1). Lineage (NCBI taxonomy): Eukaryota > Metazoa > Chordata > Aves > Passeriformes > Mimidae > Toxostoma > Toxostoma redivivum. The sequence goes on from VXBI01001671.1 coordinate 775,693, forward strand.
CATCTCTCTGCAGTGGGTGTGTTTCAGCACAGGCATTTTGTGGAGCCCAGCAGGTGATTGTATCAGACAGTGTGTTCCCTCCTTCCCTTTGCCATTGCATTTCTGCAGCTGAGGCCAAATCCTGCTTCTTGCAATCCCCTCTGGTCTCTTTGGTTGATGGGAGATGCCAGGTCTTTCTTGCCCTGGGCAAAGGATCACTCTGGCTCAGTGCAGGCTGGACTTAGGTCCTGGAGCTGAATCAAGCCAAGGGCAGTTTTCATGAATGGAAATCCCCCTGGTTTTATTGTCTTTGAAGCCTGGAAACACCTGCCTGTTGCTCAGGGAAACAAGTCAGGCAGGATAAGGGTCTGGCAGCATCTCCCCTTTGTTCTGTGTCCTTCCTGGGCACCCTTTGGAGCCCAACCCTGCCAGCACCCTGTGCCCCCCATGGTTGGTTAGGAGTTGACTGTGTGAAAATCAAACATCAAAGGGCTCTTCCAGCAAGGGCTATTTCCACATCAAATGCCTACCTCCAGTCCTAAGCCATTGGGGAGAGAAGTCTTCATAAAAGGAGAGGGAAGATTAATATTATTTTTCAAAAGTATAATGGGAGGTTTCCACTCCCCAAGCACTTCAGAGTTGGTTTTTGCACAAAGCCAGAATAATTTCAACCCCAAAGGAAAAAGAAAAATACATAAGAGGAGGTTAAAAATGCCTGAAAAAATAGTTGGTGTGAATAGAAATGTTCAGGTCACTGTCACTTTAGGGCCTGGAAGAGGCTGCTGCTGGGAGAGCCTGACTTTCCACAGGAATGCATGGCCTCCATCCTTACTCAGAGCAGCAGGCTTGTTCTGGATGCCTGCTTGAGCACGGGGAAGTGGGGAGAGCCAAGGACAGGCTGTCAGAACTGCAAACTGGCAAGAAGAGGAAGGAGAGGACAAGGGGTAGAGAAGATGCTGGAAGCACTCTGTTGGGCAAGTGGAACAGGAAAAGCCTGCTGTGAAGTACAGCCCTCCCTGAGACTCTCCCAGAGACAGGCGGCATGGATCCGGCCAAGTGACGGCTGGCAGCGTGCCTGGAGCATGGCACAGCTCTGCCTTGGAAAGGCACCTGCAGCCTCAGCATCTTCCTCTCACAAACATGCCACAGCATCACGGGGGAACCACAATCCTGCAGCCTGACAGCCAGTTTCTGCTCTGTGAGCATGAGCCATTGGGCCAGACGGGTGTATGAACAATTATTTGATCATTTCCACTGCAGGAACCAACTTGACAAATACCTCCGATTCACAAGCTTGCAGGCTGCTTCTGAAAAACCAGACCAGGAGCAAGCTTCCACCCTGGAAAAATCTCTTGCCTGTGTCTGTTGTGCATCCTTTCCTGTGCTGGGAAATGTTGGGCCAAATGCAGAAGGCACCATGGAGTTGGCAAAGCTGCTCTGGGGCAATGTCCCCAGGCTGGTGGGTCAGGAGTGGCAAGGCTTACCCTGCCCTAAGGGTGACTTAGTGCCTTGCTGCCTTGCTTGTTTTCTGCTTCTTGGTCATTCAGTTTTGCTAGTGTGTACTTCACCTTCCTCTGGACTTGGGGTACAGATGTGTAGCAAAGTGTAGGACAGTCTTTGCAGCCCCAAGCCTCACAGTCTCGGGTGACATGCACCTCTCAGTGATTTTTACTTAAAAGGTAGATAGTGAGAAAATACTTGTGGATAAGGAAATGCAACATATGATCCTGAGGGCTCAGGGAAACTCTGCTGGTTAAGCCAAATCTTGCCTTTTCCCAATGCATGAAGTTACCCATCCGTGAAGAGGGCTGGAGCAGGCATCTTCCATAAATCCCACTTAAGCCCTAAAGAAAATGCTTCAGTGGTGCTTCAGGTTCATCTGCTGGCCACCACAGGGACAAAGGCTTCATACTGTCCCAAGCAAGCAGAAAAATCCCCCAGTCCCTCTGCCGGAGATTGGAACTGATGGCCAGAGGGCAGTGATGGGAAAATCAGGAGCAAGGGGGTGGTTGGGCAGCAGTTTGTGGGACTGTGCTGGCATCACTGTGTGCCCCAGAATCCTTCCTGTGCACCTGAAGCCAAAGCAGGGGGATGATGGCAGATCTTCTCCCCTCCCCCAGACACTGCCTGTTACCAGGAGGGTGGGGAAACCCTGGGACAGCAGCTGATTCCAGGGTGTGACATGCAGCGGGTCAGTGCTGGGAAAGCCAAGGGGTGCACTGGAAACAGGAGATGCCTGCGACAGACGACGGTGCCAGTAGGACACGGCCGGTTTGCTGCCTGCGGGGCTGCCAATGCCCTGCCCAAAACAACTCGCTCAGATTTACTGTAAGGGCAGCCAGGCCGTCCATAGCTCGTGGGGAACAGACCAGCCCTGCCTGCAGAAAAGGCTGTGGAAGCCAAGCTGGCCCCTTGCCCAGCGGGCTGGAGGAGGGGAGCGGGGGGGCTCTGCAGCCCTGCCCTGGTACAGCACCCTCAGCCCCGCACCCTCTGCCCGCTGCAGGCCCCAGAGCCTCACTCAGGAGCACATGAGGTGGATTTTCACTTGCCAGGTGCTTTCTGCACCCAGCATAAGGAAGGGGCAATGCTGTGGATAGAGCCCCCCATAGGATTCCACTGCCAGGGCACTGGGGCAGCTGGAGGAAAGGCAGGGAATTCCTGACTGTGGCAAAGCCCCTTGTAAGTGGCGCCACAAAGGGACTCGGAGGCCGGGCTGGGTGCTGCTGGCTGGCAGCCAGCTCATCCCTGGGGCACTTGGGGCCACGGCCGAGCCGGGAAGCCCCATTGCTGTGCCCAGCTTCCGGCCTTTGTGAGGGAGCTGCTGGCGGGGCGGTGGCAGTGGGATGGCTGCCATCGTGTCATCCCGGCCCGCGCCGCCACGGAGGCTCGCGTGTCCCTGCAGCCCCAGAGGTGCTGCCGGATGGCGGGACACCATGCAAGGTCAGGCTGAGGGGACTCGCCGTCCCCTCCCACGCAGCTGTGCTGGGAGGGAAGTTCCCGATACTGCCGGCTTCCCAGAAGTCAGGGGAGGTTTCATCCCTGGCTCTACTGTCTCAGCTCACAGTCTTTCCCAGCTCAGCCTGTGACTCTGGCGTGCGAGGCTTAGTGCCAGTGGTGTGGGGTGAAGACCGAGGGTGTGCAGCCTTCAGGGCCAAGCTGTGTGGAGCCAGCCATGGAGCTCCAGCCCTTCTCCTGGCCGCTCTCCATATCTTTGTCACACCATCTTTGCTGGTGGGTCTCCCGCAGTGCCATGTGCTGCCCAGTGCCAACTCAGTGACATCAGCATGTGCCATGTCCCTGTCCCCTTCCCCAAAGCCTCATACCAAAATCCCCTATTCCAGCAGTGTCAGGGTCACTGTGCTGGGGATGCCATAGGGCTGTGCTGCAGGGCCAAGGGCCAGGAGTTTTGTCTCTCCCCTTCCTGGAATGGATGCAAAGCATTCTGTGAGGGAATGCCCATAATGGGAGGGATTCTGCTGGCATGAGCCACAGAGCTGGTGCCCACCAGTGGGCATAGATGTCCTGGGCTCTGATGATCGATGGGCCTGGCCCTGTGCTGGCAGTGGAGAATGTGGCTGCTTCAGGATGGGGGAGTCAGGGGACACCAGCCATGCGCCAGGTGACACTGGGTGTCAGGAGCATGACCATATCCTACAGCAGCCATCCCAACCTTCCCCAGCCACCCAGCACTGGCTATAGATGTTTTCTGTTCTTACAAGAAATCCAGCTAAAAACAAGGGACTGTTCCAATCAGGTGGCTCCTCCAGAGCTTTTGCCTCTGCTCTGTGTTGAAGCAGCAGTGATTTTTTTCTCAAGATTGTCCAAATCTTTGCTCTGCATAGGCTCTGATTTTGAGCTCCCAAGGACTGAAGGGCTCCTGGCACCTTTCCATCCCCTGCCTGTCCTGACTGCAGGGCCTGTTGCCAGAAAAAAAACTGAGCCTGGGACTTCCATGTCCAGCCTAAACCTGATGTGCCTGAGAAGGAGGAGCACTGACCCTGACCTCCACAGCCCTCCAGCACCAGCTCGGCCTTAACTCTCTCCTCTACAGGAAGATTTGAAGCCTTCCAGTTAATTCCGGGAAGGAGTTAGCAAGTCTTTGTGGCAGAAGGATTAGAGGCAGAGGTAAATGCTCCTGCTAAGTGTAATCTGACTGGTTAAAAGCTCAGCTCAGCCTCTATCCCAGCATTGTCCTTGCTTCTTATAAATACAAGAGACAATTCTGCAAACACAGACTTTTCCTATTGCCACGCAAGGGAGTGGTGAGAACTTGTTGTTCTACCCCTCTCCCCAGGATATCATTAGGATTTATTACCAACCCTCAGTGCCCTCCTTTCTCTGGGATGGGTTGGACACTGGCAGCCTCTGATCCTGCAGGTGCAGCAGGAGGGGAATTACAGCTCGTGGGGCCACAGGTCAGGGCAGGTAAAGGCAGCAGAAGCTCCTGACATTGGGGAAATGGGACTGTGGGAAGATCCAGAGCCCTCTTTCTCCCCACAAGCCAATCCCATGCTCTGGGGAGCCCTCTGGATGGGATGGGACAGGAGTTGCAAAGGGATAGGGACTGGGAGTCTAGGAGTTCTGCTCACTGTGGAGTATATAGCAATTTGAAACAGAAATGAAACATGATCATAACCATGTAAAAATAGTTTACAGTTACTTGGTTATCTCTGAAAACTTTTGAAGCTGGTGGCCTTAAGGGGGCACAAGAGGGTGGCAGGAGCCACTAGCCATGTGATGGGAGCATCTGTATCCCTACTGTCCCCTGCAGGTGACAGGACTCCCTGGGCAGTACTAGCCAGGACCCTGTGTGCCAACCCCACAGTTTGTGGGTGCCCTGGAGAATGTCCCTTGCTCCCACAAATGGAGGGTGCACATATGACCTCTCCCAGGGGATTATGGCTGAAGTGGGGGGCTTTCATGAGAAGTATGAGCAGGCAGGGATCAGGGTCTTACCAGAATTAAGGTATTTTCCATGCATTTAAACTAGTTGTCACCAACCCAGAGCTGACACAGAGCACAGCACCTGGGTGACAGGGGAGAAGAGGGGGGAGAAGCTCATGGCTACCCCAAAACCCACCCCAGGGCTTGTAGGGAGCAGGGGGAAGTTGGTCACAGAGGCTTGGAAGCCCCCAGAGCCTCAGAGGTGATCTCTGGTCCCCAGTTCGCAGAGGTGAACAGGTGCTGCACCTGTGAGGTGTCTGCTGATGGAGGAGAGCTGGGGGGTTTGGGGGTGACAACAGCAAGTTCCAGGGAGACAGCAGAGCCCTGTGCCCTCTCTGAGGCTAGGACAGAGGGGTCCATTGTGGGAGACGTGAGAGCTGAGTGGCTCCAGGAGCTTGGTAACCTTAATCCTCGCTTGGATTAATGCTTAGGGGAGCTGGGGACAGTGTTTAAACCTGCCAGAGTGAGCCCTCGTGTTGAGAACAGCCCTGTAGTGGGGTCAGAGGGGGACAGAGGGCACAGGTTAAGGACAAGAAGAGGTGCAGGCAGTCCTGTGGCCTAATCTGACATGCAGCCTCAGATTTTGTGAGCATATTCCTGGGCCCTGCCCTTCCTGGGAGCAAAGGCATGGGCAGTGTGAGGACCAGCTCTGTGGCAGGGTCACTTCTGGCTACACTGCATGGCTCCGAGGAGCTGCTGCTGCTCTGGCTCCACAGGGCACTGCAGGCTGAACCCCTTGAGCCTGCCCATGGTGGAAAACATCTGCCCTTGGAAAGATACTCTTCTGGAGGGATATCTGCCTGTAATGAAGTCTCTGGGATGAAATCCCTCTCTCAGGGTAAATTGGCTTCCCTGGTGCTGAGCTTTCAGCCTGGCTCAGCGGAGCAGTGCAAAGATGCTCAGGGATGCTCAGACAGCCCATGTTACTACCCACACAGACCCTAGACTGAGCCTAGACCCCAGCAGAGGACCCTCTAGCTTGTGGCATTAGGAGCCACTCTCCTCTGTAGCCACTGACCATGCTGGGGGTCTTGCAAGGCCATGCAGAGGCAGAGCAGCCCCAGCCCCAGCCCCAGGTCTTCCTCTGAAGCAGCTGGTCCCAGCCTACCAGGACTCCACACCAGGTCCCTGTTCCCAGCCCCAGCTGAGCAGGAAATGCCACATGGATACCCTTAGAGGAGGTTCCCACCCCCTGGCAGTGTGGTTACAGCTCTCCTCTGAGCATCCCCTGGTCTCACCTCTTTACCAGGCACTTGGCTTCAGCATGAAGGTGCCCCTGGACTCCAAGCACCATTTGCACCTTCTCCACCACTCCAAAGGCTTGGCCCCTCATGGGAATCCCCTGTCCTGTGCCTAATACAGACCATGACTCTGTGCTGCCCAAAGATGCCACCAGTCCCAGGGAGCTGCCACAGGACATTGTCACCCATCCTGATGTGGCCAATGTCACCTTGGGTGCCTCTCTGGTGGGATGGGAGTGGCCTTGCAGGGGCTGCAGGTGTTGTGTGCCTGTCCCTTGGGGCAGCAAGGCAGGATGGGATGTGCTGTTCTAAGTGGCATCTTAACTAGATCTGATCCAGTCTTGCAAAGCCACAGCGCCTTCAATTCCCTTAGCACTCCAAATCTGCTACTGTGCATCTAAGCGGATTATTTTAAATACCCCATGATGGACTGCTCCTTTGTAATATAAACCAGCCTCATGTGTCCCATTCCCCTCCTATTTGCTGTAATTTAGCTGCAGCTGTGACAGCTAGAAGTCTCCCCAGCTCCCCCTGCACCCTAGGAAACATCCCTTGTACCAGCCCCTTCCCCAAATCCTTTCTCCCCTGTGCTGCTGGATCCTGTGGATGCTCCCATCCACACAGCCTTTAAGCTCTTGGGCTGAGTGATGGCTGTGGGATGTGCTGCCCCAGAGCCCCAGAGCTGCTTCATCTCTACCCAGAGCTGAGCCCTGCACCAGCATCATCCCCACCTGCCCCTCAGGGCCAGGTTGTGCCTCAGCTGCTTTCACCCGGAGAGTGGCCACGCAGGAGCCCTTTGGGTGGGTTTTGCCAGTTTTCGGGTTTTTGCTCGAGCTGACTGGCTCTGACACTTCAGTCCTGCCATGAAGTCAGCCAAGAGAGAATATCCTGCCTCCCATTCCCACTGGAGTGGCGGTTTGGGGAGCACAGAGGCTGTCCTGGAGCCCACCCAGTCCCATTCTCAGCAATGGCAAAGAAGCTGCCACTTTTCCAAGTGCTTCCCTTTGGGGCTTGTCTGATTAACGAGGGCTTGTTATTTCCGAACTGTTTGAAATCGTGTTTATTTTATCTGCCGCTGGATTCCTCTGACTCAGAGCTCATCGTTAACTGCCAAAGATGAGTGACAGATCCCACTAATTACAGCTAATGATGGCCTTAAAGGATCTCTGCACACACACGTGTGTTTGTGTGCACACATGCCAAGGGCCATTTATAATTTAAAGTGGGGAGGTCGTTAGCATAAACCATGCCCGGATTAATTGCAGAGAGCAGCCTCTCCAGGGAGGATGCTCACCATGAGGTTGTGGTTTTGAGCACTGGATGCTGAGGACAGCACAGGCTGCCTGGGCAGTGTCAGCACAGTCCTGAGCTGAGTGTCAGCCTCGGAGACACCAAATCAAATCCACCACACAGGAAGTGTTTGGTAAAGAGCAGTTGGGAGGGATCAGAGGACACCAATATGTGGCATGGACATTGAGTGGCTTGGAGCCATGCAGGGCCAAGGGGAGCTGGTGTCCAGCCCCTGGAAGAGCTCTGTGGGGTGTTTTCCAACTCTGAGGAGGACCATGCCCAAGAGACCAGTTCTGCCCCAGTTTCTGTAGGAACAGGCAATTGGAGGAATGGGATACATTTTTTATGGCTTTACTGAGGATAAAGCTGCAGGAACATCAACCCCTTACTAAACACCAGAAACCTCACCCAGGGGACTGGAGTTAGCAGTGCCCACTGCCTTGGAAGTGCTCTCCCCTCTTCAGTCCCTGAGTAACCCAGCCCTGATGTGATGACTTTGCTTTTGTTTTTCCCCAGGAAGAAAAGAGGGAAGATGGAGACAATGAGGCTTTTCCACCCCTGGGCTGGAGAATGCAGAATGAGCAGCAGCAGCTGCAGGATCTCATGGGGGGATCCAAGGGGATGGGCAGAGTGGACACATGCCATGGGCTTCCACAACCTTCCACAGCAAGGTTTGGTCCAAGCCCTTCCCTAAACCAGCTCTCCACTTACCTAGGCTGACTTGCACTCACCCCTGTGAAGAGAGCACATAGGAACCGACCCATGTGTCCCCTGATTTAATCTCATCATCCTTCCCCTGCTTGGGGGTCCTAGTGATGCCCTTGCCCCTCTGCCTGTCCTGCCATCTCATGGAAGAGGTATCTAGAAGGAAACCAAAAGCTGTTCCAGATGGCAGAAAGGCTCAACAGAGCAGAACAACTGTTCCCCAGTCCTTATCTTTCTGCAAACCAAATCCATGTTTCTTGGAAAATAGTAATTCAAGCTCCTCAGTCTTCCTTGGAGCTGGTGAGCAGCAAGAGCAAAGTGCCAGCATTGGCTCCCTGGGGAGGGGAAGTGCCATACTGCAAAGTGCTTCTATATTGGTCTGTGCCATGAGCAGGTCTAAATTGGAAGTGATGGCGGCAGCAAGCGCCAGGATGCCGAGATGGACTCTGGGGCCCACACAAAGTGATTTCAGGGGCTGGCTGTGCTTGGCCCGGGGGATGCCTGCCGGCACAGGACACTGCAGTTCTAGTCCCACTAATAAAAGCTAGGTGGAAACGACTTGGACAAAGGCTTTTGTCTTTCTTGCTGAAAAGACCAGATTCCTGTCAAGACTGATGGCTTGTGAATTTGTCTAGGATCTTTTGAATTGTTCTGGTCCCCAAAACATTCAGGTTTCTCTTTCTGAAACACCCCCAATGTCCAATTTAAGGCTCTTGTAGAAGCAGCTGTCAGAAGCTGGCAAGCAGAGCTTCCTTCAGATATGTGCAGCCACTCAGTGTTTGAGACTGTTCCTGAAACTGCTCAGGGAGTTTGGTCAGGGCCAGCTCTTGCTTGTGCTTTTTGCATTACCAAACTCCTATCACTGTCCTCCAATCCTTGTTCACACAGGGGTCCAGGGGGCTTGTGTTCTCCTGACCCCATTCTCCCCCCTGTCATGGTTTCCTTTGCTGTAGTTCCCCACTGGCATTTTACAAAGCCTTCTCCAGGCCACCTTCCTTATAGCTTTAAACCCCACTGTAGCAGGGTCAGAAGGTAACAGGAAAGATGCTCTGGAGGAGCCACAGGCTGGGAACACAGGAAGGACTGTCACGGAAGCAAGAGCAGTGCCAGCCACGCTGGGCACCTGCTTCACCACACTCAGCACCATTTTGCCACAGACATAGAGCTCTGGTGGCATTGGTGACCTTGGGGACATCGGTCTGCAAAGGCCGTATCTATGGTACATGGAGCTGCACAGCCCAAGGGAAATGGGTAGCTTTGAGGTCCCAGGGCAACTTTGGGGTGTGCAGGGCTGAGCAGTCACTCCCAAGCCCAGTTGATGTTTTTCCCTCTATAATGTGGCCAGGGAGGGTCAGAGCCATGCGAGGTATGAGACACATGGCAGGGCAAGCCACCACAAGGCACCATGCTACAAGCTGCTTGCTCAGCAGCATGCTGAACCCTGCCCAAATAGCCCCTGTGATCACCATCACTCAGTGAGAGAGCCTAGTTGCAAAGAAAACAGGGAAGCAACTGAAAAAATAAAGTGTTGCCATGGCACTGTGCGCACCAGGTCGGAAACTTGGGATGGTGCCGAAACACAGCCTCGGATGCTCCTCCTGCCCCAGGGTATGAAAAGCCAACACAGAAGGGAGAAAGAAGAACTGCCAGAAGGGAAGACACCCTCCAGATGGCACTAGGGATGGGCAGTCAGGGCTTATGGGTCCTCTGGGTACTTGGGAAGAGCCAGGGGTGCTGCAGCCACATCTGTGTGGTGTGAGGTGAAATGATCTAGCTCTTGCTCCCTGTCTCCTGAGCATGACATGGTGCCAGGGCTGCTCAGTGAGGTGCCAGCCTCTGTGGGTACCCCAGCCCCTTCACCACCTGCAGCCCTCCTCAAATGCCAGAAGTATCCAAAAGATGGAGAAATCTACTTAACCAAAGAACAGCCACAGGTTCCCAGAGAGTCTCACAGGGAAGTAACTGTTTTGAGTTGAAAGATGAATAGAGATGAACTGGGCAGACACAGCTTTGCTGGGAGAACTGGAAGGTGATGCAGCCTCGAAATCAGGATCAGAGGCAATGCCAGTGCCGGCATCACAACCCTGCACATACTACTGCCAGACTGAGACCACCAAACTTGCTCTTATGCCCTCTGGTTATCTCCAGCATCAGCTGGCCTGGGGCAGGACAGGTTATGTCCCAGCTCTGTGCCCCTGGCCCTGCGGGTGTGGGCAGGGTGTGGGTGGAGGCAGCGGTCCCTGCCCTATCTGCCAGCCTCTGGGATTAGCTGTGCACATCGGGAGCAGCTCTAGCTGTGCCTGGGTAAGAACAGATAGACACAGATAAGGCAACCTGAATCCTGGGGAAGGCGAGCCAGCTTCATTAATCCCCGTACATCCAGGCGCTGACAAAGATGCTATCATCCCCTTTCCCTCCCCAGCAGCTTATGTGTGGCTGTCAGTCCTGCCTCACGCAAGGACAAAACCTGGCACTTGCATGGGTGGACCCTCTCTCCCAGAGCTGCTAAGTGGCTCTCATGGGGACACTGCTGGTACAGGGGGACAGCCGGTGCAGGGATCACAACCCACACAGGGATAGAGCTGGTCCAGGCATCCGCAGCCAGTGTGGGACACCACAGCTGTACACAGAGCTATGGACGGGGCAGGGATGTGCAGCTAGGATGGGGACCCAGCTGGCATGAGGACACATGCAGGGGGACTCTGCAGAGCCCTGGGGCATAAGGATGCTGCAGGACAAAGGATGACCTGCAGTATCACCCACCCCTGTAATGGCTTAGGGTCATCCCCACATGCCTCCCCAGCTGCCACAAGCAGGAGGGTTCAGCACTGTGCAGGCACATGGAGGGAGGGAAGCCTTGCCAAGTCCCTGCTGTGTCCCCATCGTTGTCATGCTGCAGGCTGCGCAGGGTCGGGTGCAGCACTGCCCATCCCGTCAGCGCTGGCATGAAAGTGCCGCCACTGCGGCAGCTGGGCCTGGCCATGATTTCCACTTCCAGGTAAACAGATGAAACAAGCGCTCANGCCCTGCTGCCTGCACAAACCTCCAGTGTTTGGGAGAGGGCTCCTGCTCCCGGTGGAGCACCGGGGGGGACACACTGCGGCCGGGCACTTGACACCTGGCCAGGCTGGAGTGGGGCCAGTGGGCACAGAAAGAGACCCTGTGTTTTGGCCAGATTCTGCTGTGCTGGGGCAGGGGCAGAAAGGACCCCTTGTGTGCATGGGACTCAAGGATGCCCCCATTGCTTGGCTGCAAACAGGGTCCCATTAGACTGTGGCAGTGGGCACCAGTGGCTCCTTGGAGTGCGAGCCCAAAGGGGTGAGGGAGTCAGAGGTAGGGATGCCCTGCTGCCATCCAAAAGATTTGCACAAAGTCACAAAAGCAATGAGGATGTTTGGAATGCCAGCTCCTGCCCCTTGGGCTCTTCTCGTCCAACCTCCCAACCCTCTCCCCAGATTTTCCTTGGCTGGGGGTCCATCCTGCAGCACATCCTGGGATGCTCTGGCCATGGACAGGGCTCCAGGGAGCCTGACACCAAGCTGAACACATCCCTGCCTCACCCATGACAGTCACTGTGGGGCCAGGCTGAAATGGAGGGGAAAGCAGGCAGCAGAGCCTTGATGCTCCAGCATCCCAACTGTTCCTTCTGCCACCTCCATCATCCAAAAGCAGCCATCAGTGCTGTTGCTGGGCACATTGTCCCCTCCTCCATGCCTGGCACCTTCCTCCCTTGCTGTCCCTGAGAAGGTGGTTTTCCTCCCCAAGGAGTGCAGGGAAAGCATTTTCCACCACAGCAGATGAAAATGGATTCCAATCCAATTTTACCCTAGTACCACTTCAGTGATTTTGATGGAGCTGCTCTGGATGGGTGCCGGTTGGAGCCAGAGGACAGCTGTCGTGGCTCCATAGACCAGGGGTTTCTTATCTGTGTCACCTTTGATTACTGTAATTGAAATCCTGCTCTGATCTGAGCCATGCCCAAATGTTTCTGCTGCCTATGCGGCTCTCAGCTTGAACAGCAAAATGACGTTAATAGATTTTAAAGCCAGGCAAGGCCTGTAAGAGCATTTCTGCCTGACCTCCTGGATAGCAGCCGACAGCCACCGCTTACCCCAGTCCCGCGCTCTGCTGTTGGCACAGCCCTGTCATCCCCCTGTGACTCATTTTCCCTCCTGGAAGCACAAATCCTGCCTTTCCCCAGAGCTGCTTGTGTAGCCTGCCTCCTCCCACCCCTTCAGAGCAGAGTCGGTGTGCTCTTGAGGGAGGCAGGGTCCAGGGGTGCTGGTGGGATCATAGTGGGATCAGCTTCCCTACTGCAGCATGAAATTCCCCATGGGAAGTATTGCCCTTTTCTGGCATCTCCTGGGTGAAAGGGCAGCAGGGGGACATGCTGCTGCCCACCTGCTGCCAGGCAGGAGATGGAAATGCCACTGCACAGTAGAGGATGCTCCTGGCTTTGGTGCCAAGCTGGACAATTGGCTGTGGCTGGCGGTGTGGCCGGCGCTTTGTCACCCTCCTCATCTTCTTTTGTGAAGCTGCCCATGGTGTTTAGCCAGAGCCATTGCAGCAGAAAGGGTGACGCCAGCCCAGACAGCATCTGAGGGCAGGAGCCAGGAGGACACACGCACTGGCACACACATTCCCGCAGTCTGGCTTGGCCAGCAGCCGGCACAGGGAACAAGCCAGCCCCGACCACTGTGGGACAGCAAAGCTGGTGGCTCCCTCTGGGTTGGTGAGGATTTACTCAGCCAGTCTAGCCTCTGAAGCAGGCAGAGGTGTCTCAGGTTCAAAGCTCCATCCCAAGAGGATGAAATGCAAATCCTGAGGGCCAGACTCTGATTGTGCCAGACAACCACCCTGAACCCCCAGGTTTTTCACGCTGGCAGCTTTCTTTCATGACCATACAGCTGAGAGCCAGCCAGCGTGTGCTGACACAGCAACCTGGACTGGCACCAATGACCATCTGACAGAGCCATCCCAAAACTTCATATGCTGCCCAAAGGGAAAGCAGGCTGGCCAGACAGCAGGGCACTCCAGCACCCCACCACCGGCACACAGTCTCCCCCTGGATCCTGGCTGGCTGAGCAGCAGTGTTTCCTCTCACGCTGGTGGGTCATGGACTGGTGGAACACACAATGCTTGAGGTTATCCAGACCTTATCAGCTCTGGCCATGCAGTGCAGGCAGGAAAAGGGTTTCAATCCCAGCCGAGCCCTGTTTCCGTCAGGAGCCATTCCCTCTGTCATGGGGGAGGGCTGGACCATGCTGGGCTTTTGACATGGGGATGAGTGAAGCTGGGCTGTGAGGAGAGCTGGGCCACAAGGCTCTCATGCTGCACCCCAAAATCATTGCCAGGATCTCTCCTTTGTGCTAGGAAAGCTGCCTGTCACTGAGCAATGCAGCTGCTCCTGCCCCAGCTTTACACAACAGAGCTGGTGAGTCCCAGGAAAGGGGCTGCCATTAGGGCATGCAGCAGTCTGGGCTGGCTGAGACATCCTTTGCTGGGGGTCACTGCTCCCCATCTCAGGGAGACATTCCAGAGCTCTGGCATGCCAGGAAAATGCCTGCTCAGAGCTGTACAGGCAACCTGAAAAATTCCCCAGCAAAGGTCATCAATGCCAGCCACGACAGGAAACTGAGGCATGAGGAGATAACATCCTTTCCAGGGCTGCCCCAGCCTCTTAAAACTGCCTGGAGGAAGAGGACTGTGGCACAGAATCTCTCCTAGTTCCTCAGCCCAAACCCACAGGATCAGGGACTGCGTGGCCCCTACTCCTCCAAACCCTGCAGCAGCACACCTGGGGTGGAAAGGGGAGCTGGTGGAGGCACTGGAAAAGGCTGGGCTGGTCGTGATCTCCTCCTGTTCCATGATTAATTGAACACAGGCTAAAATTAGCTGTGGAGGCAGCACCCCTGGGGTCTCCCAGCAGCATCCCACTGCCCGCTGGCTGCTTGCAAGTGGGTCAGGCAGCAGCTCCCTCCCAGCTGGGCACCCTGGGTGCTTGGGGGACCCCCTTGCTCTGCCGAAGGTGGGAGCATCGTTCCTGGCTCCATGGCACAGCTCTGCACCTCTCACCTCCCCACTGCTGCCCTTCTTGGAGGCTTTTCCCTCTCTGGATTCACCAGCAGGGCTGCGTTGTGAGGAGCAGCTGGGAAGGCACACGGCTGCCTTTTGGGATGGCAGGAGTGTGGATCCCCGTCATGTTCCTCCCCATGCCTTCAGGGATCTGTTATTTTTAGCCACTCTCCCTACCTCATGTTGCTAGCTCGGCTCTGTCTCTTTTCCCTCCCCTTCCCCAGCATTAATTTGTTTTCTCTGTATTATTTGCAGATTCGGAGAGGCAGAATGAGGTGTTCTGGCACAGGGGACCACTCAGCCATGGCTTCTTCATGCTGCTCTCCACCCGGGGTTTTGGTTGGGTTTTCTCCTGGCTATTTTTAACCCATGCCAGCAGCTCTGATGGGATGAAACACCAAGAGGTAATGAAAATTTCAGGTTCCCTGTGGCCGACGTGCCAGGCCAGGTGGGAGGATGCTCGTGGTTGTGCAGGGATGCTCCCGTGGAGGCAGGGCAGCACCTGGACCCAGGGCCCAGCTGCACCTTCTGTGCTGGATTAGACACAATGACCCCTGCTCCCTTCTGACCCCCTGCACATCCGAGTCTGCAACCTCCCCTGTGCCACATAAGCTCAGGAAAGCAGGAGGCTGGGCTTTTCCCCTGAGTTCAGAAGAAAGAAAACAGGGGGAAAGTTAATTAAAAACTTCAAAGCCAGATCCTTCTAATCTGGTTTCACACAGCAGTCCTGCTCAGTGTCGCTGCTGTCCCAGAGGTGCCTGCGTGGGGCTTGGGCTGGGAAGTGCCCAGAGTGTCACATCACAGGATGTTCATGGGATTGTCACCCACCAGTGCCACCACTGCAGCCCTGCTGAGCACTGGGGATGGGTTGCCATGGAGCTGAGCTCGGGGCTGGGCACCTGGGCACCAACCTTCCCAGAGACTGGATTTTGAAGCCACTGGACGGTGATTCTATGGGGAGGCTGTGCCTCAGTTTCCCTATGGCCCAGGGCTGTCAAAGCTGCTTGTTGAGAAGATGTTTTCAAGGCATTTGGGGTGGTGCTGATCCCCTTCTCCTGGCATGATACCTCTGCCCCACATGAAGCAGGGGAGGGCTGGGGCTCCTGGGGGGAAGCAGGGGGTGTCTGCCTCAACAAGGTCCAGCAAAACAGCAGCACTCATCCTAGGGTGAGGAGGGACCCTGGAACCAAAAGTCCTGACCCCTCCAGCCACTGCTCTGAAGGAGGAAGGGGACACTTTCCTTGCCCAGTTCTCACTCCTTTCTCCAAAAGGAGCCAAAAATCCTGTTTTTTTTTCCAGAAAGCTACGTCACAGGGCAGCAATGCTCCTGCCCAAGCGCTCTGCTGCCTTACTCTGCCTCCTGTCCCAGCTTTAGGGTTTTTTTTGGTGGTGGGTTGGGGGTTTTTTTTCAGAACTTTTGGCGGCATGGTGAGTAAAGGCATCCTGCTGTCTGAGGGCTAACGGCTTGTTGGAGAGATAATAAAGCAAAGGGGAGTAAATTAAAGTGACTATAAATAGCACCAGGAGAGGAAAAGGAGATGAAGTCATCTTCCTTCAGCTGAGCTGGTATTTGCATCACTCCTTCCCTTTGCCTTCCCCTGCCCCCTCACCCTGCTCGGGAAACAGTCATTCCCAGACACTGGGATCCTGCTGTGAGCTCTGTATGCTCCCCTGGGCCCCCATGGGGCTGAGAAATGTCCCCCTGGGGTATCTGCCCAGTGCTGGGGGCTTGCTGGAGAGCTCAGCAAGGTGGCCTGAATGCAGTCACTCGGCCCCAGGCTCCATTGCAGCTTCTCCACGGATCTGTGGCATTGCCCTATGCTAAGCAGAGCATGGCCCTATGCAAACCAGTGCCTCCAGCATGACCTCAGCACTGCATCCTAGGAATAGCTTCCAGGAGCCACCACAAACCCATTTTCTCCTTTGCAGCTCATAAAACAGGCAGCTAAAGAGACCCCTCAGGAACAGTGCCTGAAGGAAGGGACACTGCAAACCCAGCAACAGCAAGTTCACCCAGAGAAGCCCGTCCAGGAACCAAATTTCATAATTTTCATTTTTATTCTTTAAGATTTTAAGATCCAACACTCAAAAACTTTCCCCATCAGTCCCAGGACACATGGGAGAGGAAGGATCCTGGCCCTGCAGGAGCCTCCCTGGAATTAGCAAACAGCTTCAGATCTCTCCCCAAGCCTCTCCTTGCTGAGGAGGCCACTGCCCCAGGCAGCCCCAAGCCCCCCATCTGCCCCCTCACATGAGGTATATTTACATCTGAGTCAGAATGAGGTCACACCACAGTTTCCTTATGTCAGCTACCGACTCCTATTCCTGTGCTATGTGCACACACTTGCCGTGTTATTGCAGGGTATTTATAGCTATTTTACATGTATAATTATAAAACCACAACTCCACACACACACAAAAATAATCCTGGTGCCGGGATGCAGGGGAGTGGGGCTAGGGTGATGGGAGCAGGACCAGGGCATGGACCGCACCGCTAATAATAATTCTTTGCACTTTATATATAGCCCCTTTCATCTGCAGCTCTCAAAATCGCTTTGCAGGCATTTAATTAAGCTTCCCAACATCCTAATGTGATGACAGCTAAGTAATAATATCCTTGCTTTTAGGTACAAAGAGAGGGGAGGTGGCAGGACTTGCCTGAAGTCCCACAGCGAGTCCAGGTGTCCTGTGTCCTGCCCCGCACTTGTGGGATGACCACAGGGGAGATTTTTGACTCAGGAAGGGGATGAGGACCTCAAGAGCCTGGCCAACTCCTCTCTTCAGTTTGGGGTGGTGACAAGCGATGACATTACAAAGTCTGGGGATGGCAGCAGTGACCCCAGGGGCTGCTGGGCTGCAGCTGCCCATCAGCTGGATCAGCAGGTGGAGGAGACAGATGCATCCTGACAAACTCATGGGTGAGAGCTTGGGGGAGAGCAATAAATGAGATGACAAGTCTGAAAGGGCTGATTTATGAGGAATATTAAGAGTCGTAATCCTGCCTGGCCTGGCTATCCTCCAGGGAGGCAGGGTGGTGACAAGGACCCAGAGACATCACAAACCAACAGGATTCACTGGGGCCAGTGCCAACATATCTCCAAGCAGGAGGGCTGGAAGCGATTGTGCCTCTCAGGCATCTGGGCAGCTCAGTGTGGGGGAGCAGACAGATCTCAGTGACAGACTGGAGATGGGATCCCATAGGATGGGTCTCTGTGGTCCTCAAGGTCTGAGGTTTGTGCTCCCCTGAGCACCCTCTCTCCCTCCCATGTACATCCCTGCTTGGATGGACCAGCTGCCCCCCACCCTTGGAGTGCTGCAGAGGGCACAGGGAGCATGTGCTTCAGTTTTGGACACTGATGGGATCACAAGCTGCCACCCAGCAAGAGGGACATGCCAGAGGAAGGTGGCCAGCAGAGCAAGGAGGTGCTGGACACAAGCACTGATGTTGGCAATGAAAGGGGCAGGACTGCAGTCCTGAGGGTGAGGCTCACTAACATCTGCAGAAAAAGCCACTCTCCTGGCTACTGTCCATGCATGGAGAGGTGTGGGGCAAGTGCCTGTCCTCATCCCCACCCTGGGGATGCACTGTGGGGGAAGCAGCAGTGGATGCAGCATGATTCTGCACACATGGGGACTAAATGCAAGTTAAAAATCGTAAAACCTGATGGGATGCTGTAGCAAGTACCATCCTGCCTTTTTATGGTCATGCTGCTATTTTTTTTCTCCCAGATTATATCCAGATCCCCACTCTACAAAATAAGCTGTGCATGAGCCCCCCACCAAGAGCCCCCAACTCACACCAAGCCCCCAAGATGGGGGAACAGAACCTATTTGCATCACAAACCCAGGGACAAGAGAGCAATGACAGAGACATGAAGCCAGAAAACAGCTGCAAACCTTCAGAGGCACTGCAAAGAAATGTCCCCAAATCAGTGTCACCGAGAAAGGAGAGAGGGAAATGGGACAGAAAGCCAGCACAGCCTGGGCACTGCCACAGGAACATAAGCACCTTCTCACCACTGCACCAGCCACTGAAACTGCCCTATGACTTGCTGCTGTCACTGCTCTGAGTGTCACACCCACTGTCCCCCCTCTGCCACCAGCCAGACATCTCTTACCAGGAGCTGTTGGCAGCTCTGCCACCTCACTGGCCATGATGAAGGACTCGAGAATCCTTGCACGGAGCTCAGGGCCTCCCTCGGTGCTGAGAAGAGGAAGAGAGGTGTGTGAGGATATCAGCAGTTCCACCTCCCAGGAGACCCCCAACTCCTTGGAACAGCAGCCAGCTACCCCAATGGATCTGCTGTGGGACTGAGGCAATGCTGTGAACCCCAGCCTCGTGTGTACACATCATGCCTGATCACTTTGGGAACGGGAGCCATGTCTGAGCATCACAGCTGGAACGGCACCTTCCAGATGTGGCCTCCCCCTTTGGAGAGGCCTGTGCCTGGGGCACTGGTGTGCTGTCATACAGCAAACCCAGCTTGGTTGGGTCAGCCTGTGCGCACCCTCCTCTCCCCTGCCCTGTCCCGTGCACAGCAGGGGAGCTCACCTGGCTGCTGCAGGGTGCAGAAGCAGCTCCCCAAAGAGCTCCCCGAGGAGCCGGGGCGAGGGGCGGCTGCGCTGGCTGCCCTGGCACAGGTGACAGAAGTGACGGGCGAGCTGGCGCAGGAGCAGTGCCTGTGGCTGTGGCAGGGCTGGGGGGGCCAGTAGGGCTCTGGCTCGCTGGCCACACTCCTCCAGGCTTGGGGTCTCTGTAGCAGAGGGGACACAGGAAAAAAAATGGTCAGTTTGGGAGGTCAAGGGCATCTCCACGCCTCACATGAGAGCCCAGCACTTACCAGCACACAGGGCATGAGCTGCGGCAGTTCTCTACTTCCCCCAGAGACCCAAAACAACCTGACCTCAACCTCTCCCACCACTATTTCTTTGCAACCCATCCCTTCCAAGACAGGCCATGGGACTTGGGAATATCCCAGGGTCTGCAGAGACGATTTCTTCAGGGTCTTGGCCACTTCTTTCTGGGGTTTGCCTGCCCCATTTACCCACTCACACCAGCCCAGATCAGGTTGTCAGGTGCCTTTAGTACATTTTCCTGACAGCACATCCAGGGGTGGAGCTCAGAGGGCTGAGCTGCTCACCTGGTAGAGGCTGCATCTCAAAATCCCTCAGTGCTGCATGAATGGAGAACAGTGAGAGCCCTGCCCTGGTACACAGCAAAGCCACTATGCCCTGGTGCATAGTAAAGGCAGAACAAAGCACAGGTGGGAAAATGGGCACCAGCTTTAAGATCTACTGAATTTAAAGGCTCCCCTGCAAAAACAGCGATCTGGGAGGGAAAAGAATTTTTAGTAAGAAAAAATAATGTGAAATTGGGCTGCAGGTGGGGCTGCAGTGAGGCTCCTGTATCGTGGTCTCACACCCCATGAAACACAGCACAGGGAAGGCTGACTGGGATGCAGCTGCTTCAAGTGATACTCGAATTGCCCATATGAATAAAACCAGGCACTTAATGGCATTGTATATCACAGAGGTGCTGCCAAAACCACTGTCACGGGTGCCCTGAGCAGCCCACAGCCCATGGGTTCCCACCACATCCCCGGTGCCCTCTGGCAGCTTTGGCTGGGGCTCCCTGGTCTTGTGAGCAGTGAGCTCAGCACCCTGGGACTGCGATGCTGCCCCAGGCACAGGAAACAGCCACTCTCCAGCCATCCCCCATTCCTGCCTTGTCCCAGCCCTTTTATCTGCTGGGGACAGGGAAGTCCCCTGGGCTGGGTTGCTCTCAGCCAGCTTCAAAGCCCAGCTTGGCTGGGGGCTGACTCAGCTCCCCATGGCTCTTTGCACCAGGACTGAGGCTTGGCCAATGCCCAGCCAGCTCCCAACATCCATCCTTGGAGCCAGGGTGCACCAGAGCTGGAGGGGCAGGGGTCTGGGATCTCCTCCAAAGCAGGTCTGCAACCCAGCCATGTTGGCAATGGGACGTTGGTGAGCCCTTGTATCCAAGAACTGCTCCTGAGGGACGTTTAGCTTTGCTCCAGGACTCCCCTGCCACAATTCCTGCTTTTCTTGCACCTTTTTGCACCTAGAGGATCCTGTAGGAGAAGGCTCACAGCCAAAGGGAGAATTTGGGGATGTTTTCCCCTTCCTTTGGAAGGTGGTCATCTTGCTACTTTCCCAGCTCTCAGCCTCAAGCAGGGCAGAGGAACCTTGCAGGGCAGGCTGCCAAAACCCAGCACCATCTCCTCAAAGACTTATATTTTAATTTTTTCCTTTAAGCCCCAGAGAAATCCTCTTCCCATTGGTTTCTCCACCGTTCTGCCCCCTCCTCCTCCTGCCCCTGTTGTGCCAGGAGCAGAGCCCACTGCAGCACAGGCTGCAGGGAAAGGCGCTTCCCTTTGAAGTTGCTTAACGAGGCAACCCAGCTAATTGCTTCCTAATTGCGTTTTTATCCTTGGAAGGGAGGCAGCCTTTGATTTCTCCTCTGACGGGTGAGGGGAAGGCAGCTTCTCTGTGCCACCAGCCCCAGGGGTATTTCTTCTGGCTGTGTGTCTCAGGGCAAGGAGGATGGGCTGTGAGTTATCCCTCACCTTCTCTGTGCATCCCTTCTGCCTCACTGGAGGCCACAAAGAGCCAGTGGCCTTTTCCCATCAGGACATGGTAGGAAAAGGCCAACCTGGTCTGGCCACGGGTGATCTTTTAGTGCCTCTTAAGGCAGCCAAGAATATGATCTGCCCAAGCACTAATCTGGCTTAGGATGGGGAGGTGATGCTCAGAGATGGAGGGTACTGCAGCAACTGGCAGCGAGATGAGAGCTGCTGTGGAAGGGGAAGAAATCCTGGTTTCACAAGTAGCAGGAGGTTCAGGTCCTGTCAAACACAGTGGGCAAGGATTTCCTGTGTGCCTGGTGATGCCCATGGGCCCTCAGGCTGGCAGGGGTTGGAGCGGCTCTATGAGGACTCACTTGAAATGAGTTTTGGTCCAGGCTCACTATTGGGATGGACCATGTGCTCTGCTGACCTCGGTATGGGTTCTGCTCTGTTTATTTGAAAAGAAATCAAATAAAACCAAAACCTTTATGGTCTCTTACATTTGCACAGGGCCTCAAAAGCTTTCAGGGATCTAAAGGCACTTCCTAATGGCACTAAGCTGAAAAAGCTGAGATTTTTTTTGTGCCCATATAAAGCCAGGAGTTAATGAGATTACAGGAAAAAATTCCCAGACAACAGAGCCAAAATATTACAATAACGCTTTTTTCTGGGGCCAGCATCACCCAGCCTTGGCAGCTGCCTGTCCTGGCAGGCACCTCCTCCTCTGGGCACTGCAGAGGGAGAAGACCATGCTGCAGTGGGTGAAAAGCAACCCCCTGGATCTCTCTTCTTTCCCAGAACATCTCCCAAATGCTGCCAAGCTGCTCCAGCACAGGTGATGTTCCCAGTGGCCTTTCTCAGAATCTGCCCTTAGTGCAGCATTGGGTAGGGGATGGGGTCAGAGCTACCCTGGAGGTGCTGGGAAGCCTTTCTAGGGGCTTCCCAAAGTTTCTCCAGCCCCACAGAGGTCCCAGGTGTGGAGGAAGCCCACATGTGCTTACCTTGAGCCATGTGGACCAAGTCACTGTAGAGAGCTGGAGGGATGAGGGGTGTGGGGAGCTCCTGCAGGTACCACTTCAGGGCATCTGCCAGTGTCTGGGCCTCATACAGGTCCATGTCCACAGCTGAGGCATCTGGAGGGGGACAGACAGAGGAAACCCTGAGTCTGTGGTTCTTCCCCTCTGGCACAGAGCTCAGAGCTCTTCCATCCCTGTGGGCCTTCCTCCAACATGGGTGCTGATTTCTTTGCCCATGCCCCCATCTCCCCAGTGGGGCAGTGCATGATTTCACTGCCACCACTCCCCCAGCAAATATTCCTGTCCCAATTTCCACTGACCCTGAGTTCCACGTGCCCAAGGAGAGCACAAGGCAGCATCTCTGCTTTGAGTAAACTGTACATCCAGTGCATGGGACAGATGTCTCACCATTCCACTGGGGTCCCACTGCAGGTCAGGACCCATGGGAAGAACTGAGCAACTGCCCCAGGAACCTTCCAGTTTTCAGGGTCAGGCGCCATGTACCAACCCCAGCCCAGCAGGAGCTGCTTGGAAAATGCATCCATGGAATGGGGTTATGGTTCCCAGGCAGTTCAAGTTGCTAAAGGCCCATGTGACCCCCAGTGATCCTGAAATGCTGTGAATGTGCCCCAGTTGGCACCATTTCTCCTGGCCCTGAAAGGTGGCTGCTCTGAGGAGGTGGTGAAGGATGCTCCAGGAATGGGGGAAAGCACACAGGGAGTCTGAGGCCACACAGCCTGGGCTCAGGGGTCCTGGGGTCCAGACAGAGGCAGTGCTAGGAGCAGAAATGTCCTATGGTCTGTCAGGAGAAGAGGGTGGGATGTCTCTCTCGGCCCCATGGCCAGGCCAGCACAGGGACATTGCTTCACCATGGTCCAGGGGGAAGAAGCCTTTCAGCATCCTTTGGTATTGCCTCATGTGTTTGTCTTGGAGGTCTCCATCCTGGCTGGGCTGGGTGGTGGCTGTCTGGAGGGTGATGGTGCCTTTTGCAAAGATCTGAAGGTTTCAAAATCTGGCTTTGATTCAAACTGGACCCGAATGCAATGTTTTGAAATTCTACTTGTTGGAGAATTTGGAGGGTGAGGGGTACAGGAGGTTGGAAATAATAAAAATATGAACATATTTGAGATGGTTTGAGATGGTTTGAAATGGTTAAATTAAAAAAAAAAAAAAAAGAAATTTGTAATTTTCTTAAAGATATTGTGTCAGGACCCAGATAGCCTGAAATGACAGAAAAGACTGTGGGTTTGCCCTGTTCTGAGTCCCCTTCCACTCTCCCTGCTGGGTCTTTACCCCCAAATGCAGCTTCACTGAAATTGGGGCCATTTTGGGAGATACTCCATCTCCCAGCCCAGTATTTTCCAGCAGAAAATGTTGTGAGTCTCCAACTACTCCAGCTGTGCTTCCTTCTGTGGCAACAAACCCAAAAGAGGGGAGAATCTCTCTTTCCTAGGACAAGGCTTTAGAAGCACACATCCAGCAGGGCTGGGATGGGGAACAGCTGGGAAAAGCTGGTTTTGAGCACCCTGACCTTGATCTCCTCTCGTTGGAGCGTCCCTGCTGTGGCCCAGGCAGCCTGGGACCCTGCCTGCCTGCGTGGGAACACTAAGCTGCAGTGGGTCCCTTATGGCCAGTGCCTTCCATTTGGCTCCCAGACGGAGAGAAAACAGATTGGCCAATGCCCGAAGTGAAGCCTTTAACCCAGCCATCGGAGACGCTACCTCATTGTCAGGAGCAAGCACCCGGCCGGCTGGGAACTGTGTCCGGGGGCAGTGTGGGGACAGCTGGGACAGATGCCACCCCACTGGGGTAAGCAGCCATCCAGCATGGCCAAACATGACCCAGGGCAAACAGGGTGCTACCTTTCTAGCACCCCACAAAGTCACAGCCTCGTCCCATGGATCACTCTGCCCTTGGCATCCTCGAGGTGGGCAGGGCTGTGCCAGCTGCACCCTGACCCCAATCTGGTCCGTGCTCATGCTCCCATCTCCCAGCCACACTTCTGGACCTTCTTGGCTGGCCAGAAGGGTTATTTCTGCCAGGCTTCATGGGGGCATGGCAGTCAGTTCCCTATTTTTGCTAGCACTTGCCCTGGAGATGTGAGCTGGTAGGTTGTCTTGAGCTGGGCAGGTGGAGGAGAGTTGGGTCAGGGATCCCACAAGATGATCCCACACCTGTTTTTGGCTGAATGCTCACAGTGCATGGCTAAACCCCAGGGATGCTGCTGGGGGGTCCCAGGGTTTCATTGCATTGCAGAGAGCTTTTCCTATCAGTGGAATACACCGAGCAAACCCCAAAGCCCTTCCCACTTGTCAGGAGGGTTTCTGCAGAGACCTGTCACTCGCCTTAAGGATGCTGGCACGGATTGAGGAGAGCAGCCACAAGCTGTTCCTGCACAGGGAAGGGGCCGCTGCCGGGCGCTGGCCCCAGGCGATCAGCCCCGGGCTCCACCGTGGCCTAATTAGCTTGTTTGCCTCGTTAGGCATGAGCCTGGGGGGGTGTTCAAAGGGAAGGCTCAGCCGGTTTCAAAGCGTGATTCAAAAACATCTTTACACCCAGAGAGAGGCGTGATGGGGAGACCAGGGGGATTCACACCGCGCTGACAGGGACTGATTGCTGTCGGCACCATTCTCCGTGGCAGGACGACTAGAAGTAGCCATTAGCCTGTTGTCCCCATCCTCCTGGAAATGCAGCGGCATCCTCCTGCCCCATGAGCTGCCCTGGTGAGCTGGGCTCCCCATCAGGCTGAGAGCACAACTGGGGGATGCTCCGAGCTGTGCCCCGGCAGCTCGGGCAGGCTCAGCCGGCAGCTGGAGAAGGGTTAACCCCGGAGCCTTCCCAGACAATTACCACCGGCCTGACCCCACGGATGCTGCTCTCTTCTTATCTGAGGGAGATGATAACCAGCTATAAGAAGTTAATGAAGCTGCAGGATGAGTCAATGCTCTCCTGCTGCTCTCCAGATGTTCCCATCCTTTCCCCAGGGGAATGATGGAGGAATGACGGAGGGATTCCATCTGCCTGCCATAAATCGAAGGAAAACACCCCAAAACCCCAACCTCGACCCCATACCGACCCCCTCTAACACACAACCTGCTTGTTGACCTGCTGCATTTGGGGACCAGCGGTGAGCATGCCTTGCCCATGGAGGGGTGAAAAGCAGGAATAAATTTGGGACTAGGGAGAGGGTGTGTGGGATGACCACTGGCCCAGAGGGAAATTCTCCCAGACTCCTGTCACTGGGATTCCAGAGCCCACATCCCAGCGGAGGCAGAAAGGTGCTGAAGCTTTGGGCTGAGTCAGGCTGGGCAGGAAACTCCAGGACCTCTCCCGCAGCTGCAGCCAGCCGGGGAGGCGTGAGTAAGCCCCGAGTTTCGGTAAACGAGAGGATGTTCAGCCCGGAGGGGTTGCGGGGGAGGTGGGGGTAGTTTTGAAGGAGAGGCTTGAGCGGGTGCTGGTAACCAGCTGCATGTGGCCACAGGTGACAGCTGCTCCCACACCCTGAGCAGCCCGTGGGTGACAGGGCAGACCCTGCCCAGCACCCAGGGCCCCTCTCCCAGCAGAGTCCAACAGGCTAAGCTGGACCTTGGCCACCGAGCGCTGCTGCAGTGAGATGCTCTCAGGCGTGTGGTCCCTGTGACAGAGGGACACACAAAACACCCTGGGGCTGACTGAAATATCGACTTAGGAGTTTCCCTACCCCTTCTAGACCTTTTAGTTTTAGTTGTTAGTGGGTGCTAGAGAGATTGTTGTCCAGTTGTGGGGGCTGTATGCTCCCATTCGCACATATGCTGACCAGGCATTCAAACTTCTGGGCATCTCACAGTGAGGGTTTACTGGGAATCTGTTCACCAAACCGGGGAATATTTCCCAGCTTTGACTCAGCATCACTGTAACATCTCCCAGCCAGGAGGCTGGTACCTTGTGTCGGGGACTTGGCAGTTGCCAGGACACTCCCTGCCCATGCACAGGAGCTCCTGCCAGCCCCAAACACTCTCCCAGCTGGGTTTCACCCCACCGTACGCTGGGCTTGCACTCAGCCAGGGTAGGGCTCCTGGGATTCCCTTTGAGGGTGTCCACTGAGACTGCCTTCCCCCCCCCCCCTCACCTTCCCTAGGGTGATCCCCCTCCTCGGTTTTCCCAGCAGCTATGGGAGGGGATGGCAAAAACTCACCCCCAGTTCTCCCTGATGGGTCTGGCAGGGATATCTCTGCTGCTGCCGTTTATTTACCCTTCTTTCATCACCACCAAATATAAGAGATGAGCTCATGCCTCTCGCCAGGCTCTGACGACACGGGGTTTATTTCCACTGCAGGTATAAATAAAAAGCAGTGCCGCAGGCACCGGGGCGCCTCACGCTCGGGAGGAAAGTCATCCTGGTGGAATGAGCTTGGCCAGGGGAAACCAGAGCCCTTGGGGGCCTCCGATCCCCTGTGGCATCCCAGAGATGAGGATGGGGATGCGCTCCCTCCCTGTGCATCCACACCGTGGTGATGGGGGGAGCGGTGCGAGGCCACCAAGCCGCTCCTCACTCCGCGACCCTTTCTGCCTAGCAGCAGCTCCTGGCAGCCCCAGTGAAGCCCCGGGACCCACCATCGCCCGCTAATCCCCACCGAGACCTGACCTAATTCCCGGGCACGTGAGCGTGTCTCCAGGCAGACTGCTCCGCCCGGGATCAAAGCGCGCAGCGCAGGATGGCAGCGGCACGCCCGGAGACACCGGCTCCAATCCGCCTCGCTCTGCCGCCGCTTCTCCCTGGCACCCGAGCGCTGCCGGCTCCTGCCCGGCCCTGACAACAGCGGAGCCTCTTCCCATTGCTGCGCTTGTATCTGGGAAGGGTCTCAGTGTTTACAGTCTCCAGTCGGCAGCTGGACTCCAGAGCCCCGATCGGAGCAGAGTTATCCAAAGTGCGGGGGAGGTTTCAGTGCTTCGCCGCCATCCCGGGAGGGTTCGGTCCCACCTGAGCCATGGGGAACACCCACGGACCTCTGGGTGCAAGATCTCTGCGCCCTGTCCCCCACTAAGGAGGACGGATAAGGATGCAGACCTTCCCTGCTCAGCGGTGGCAAAGCACTGCCCGGACATTACACACAGGACTTTGCAGCCATTCCCAAACAAAACCTTCGCCAGCCCTGAAGAGCTCCAGCATACACCAACCTTGCAGGTCTGCTGCTATCACCCAGAGAATGTCCCAAGTTTCCAGTAGCAGCCGTGGGAAGGCTGCCTGCCATGTCCCAGACAGAGAGGAGCGTGGACAAGAACCCTGAGCGAGCTTGGTGGGGGAGAAGACATCGGGTCCGGGCACTGAAGGGTCTCATACACCTCATGTCCCCAGACACTGTGCACTTAGCAGGTGATTTGCCCCATCCCTTGTGCTCCAAACAGCCCCTGAGCTGCACACAGGGGACAGCAGGAGTGCTGGGAGCTGGAAACTCTTGGGGTCAGTGTGGCCCCACACCACAGAAATACCCCAGGGCATGAAGCAGCCCCCATCCAGGCACTGCAGGGAGTGTTGGAGGCAGTGGGGTGAAACTCTGCTTTATTCGTCTTTTTCAGCCCATACTCTTTTCCTGACACTGCAGCAGGGCTCCTGGATGGCTGATCACCTCCCCCTAGCCCCCTGTGAAGCTCCAGCTTTTCTTTAAGTCCCTTTTTGGTGCCACCATGAGACTGATTCTCATGTTCAGTGATGCTGCATGGTCTCCTCACCTCTCTTAATTGTTCTTGCACTATCCATTGTAGAAATACCAATTTTGGTGCACAGGCTCTAGACACCAGTCAGATGCCACTAACCTGCAGAATGTCACCAGTGCCAGGACGGAGACAGGCTCAGCTCAGTCTGTAGAGCCATGTGGAGCCACTCTGTCCAACGCTGCCATGAGGGTGGGAAACCTTCATCCCAAACCTGGCTGATGTTTGGCTCAGGGACTGCCCACAGGTAAAAACCCCCATGGTAAGGGCTCTAAAAGGGCCAGGGATAGGGAAAGGGTTCAATCAGCACAACTTAGACAATTTCCTGCACTGCCAGCCTCTGGAACACAGTGTCCTTGGGCTCCTAGGGACAGCTAGGGCTGCTCTGAGTTGTTTCCCAAGGTCCTCCTCTTTCTTCCCACTGGAATTTCAGATGGTCTTTCAGTGCAGAAAACACACTGAGTTCTCCGATGGGGTTAGAAAACCAACATCTGAACTTTTCCAGCCCTTGCTCCCTTTTCCTTGTATTCTCTAGCAGTTCTCCTGTCACCACTGCCAAACACCAGCGTGATTTGGGTATTCATAGGGAAGCTGAAACCCCTCGTGGGAACCTGGTTTTGTCCCCAGCTGAGACATGGTTTGGTTCCAGCGGCCACCAACCCTGGCTCCAATTTCTCCCCATTCCCCAAGATGAAGCTTGACTTTTGCAGGCAGGCTGCTGGCAGAGATGGGATGCTGGAGGGGTGAACCACTAGGAGCACAGGGGGAAGGGAAATGTGACTCTTGCCTCCGTCTTCTCACACACGGGGCGAGCAAACTCCAATATCCCAGCAGGGCTGGTTTATTCCACCAAATTCAAGAGGGTTTATGTGGGAGACAAAGCAGAGGTGCTCTCCTGCCCTCCCCAGCCCAATACGGACTCCAGCGGGGTCCTGAGGAAGCACCACTGGGTCTGTGCTCTGCAGGAGGTTGCAGTAGGAGCAGGCTGCCAAGCTTGGCCTCTGCTGGGATGCTTGTCTCCGGCAGGAATGTCATCCTGTTGCAGAGCATCCCTCTGGCATGGCTGAGCATCAGCCCCTTCAGCTGAGAGCTAATAAGTGTGAGACTTGTCCTACCCCCTGCAGCTCTGGGGAGCTCTGACTTTGCCCAGCTCAGTGCTGCTGAGCACCTGGGACAACCCCCTGAGGTGCCCAGTTAAAGATTTCGGTCCCAGAGGAGATATGGGCTTGGGAGTATCAAGTCTCGCAGGGCTGCTGGTGATTTTTAAGGGCTTTCAATTGTTTTGAAAACCAGAGTGGTATTTTTCTGATCAGTGCTGGGCCCTGCCGTGGGAGATGGACAGACCTGGACAGACCCACAAGTGCCCAGAACTCTGGCCAAGCCAGTGGGGTTTGCCCCTGGGCGGGGAGAATCTCCTAAGGCTGAATAGGATTTTGGCAGTAACTGCTGTGGTGCTGCTCTGTAGGGAGCCCTGGACCTGCCTGGGATGCTGCACCAGCTGCATGGGAAGAATAACTCCTAACCCCATAACTCCTGCGTGCTTGGAAAACAAAACATCCTTCTCATGCTGGTATTGCTGCCCGTGCCCAGCCCAGGCACTAGTGCCCGGGGCAGCCCAGGGGATTGCTCTCCGATGCCTTCACCTCCAGAGCTCAGCCAGTAAATCTGGCCCAGGGTACAAGGCTGTGGAGAAGAGCACCCACTGCTCCGGGCTTCCTCAGCCCACAGGTGGGGGAGAAGAGTGGGGTGGTGGGGTGCCCCCAACCACCATCACCTCCACGGGGAGCGCAGTGGGGAAGGAGCATCCCTGGGAGCTCTAGCTCTCCTCTCCTGCATCTCTCCTTCCCCGCCCGGCGGGACTCGGCTCCCGGTGCGCGGGAAGCGATGAGGTCATGGTGCTTAATATAGCGATTTCATCACAGCCCTTCTCCCCAGCAACACCGCCCGGCTCCCGCCGCCCCCCGGCCGGCAGCGCCCGGGATGCGGTGGGATGCGGGGCCAGCCCGGGGCTGTGTGGGGCCGCCCGTGCCTGGTGTCACAGTGCCGCCCTCTGGGCACCGCGGCCGGAGGATGGGGATGCTCGATGCACCCCCCACCCCCAAAAAACCCCAGATTTGAGCGGCAAGCTGGATCCATCGCGTACCTCCGCCTCCCGCCGTGTGCCGTCCTATCCCGGCCGTGGATATAGAAGCAGGTATGGGGAGATGGTTTTCCTTTTCCCCCCACCCTGCTCATGCCCCGAAGTCCTGCAAACAGCTTTTCATTATTTTAAATAATAGGCTTTCCCTTTCCTCTTTCTTTTTCACTATCTGCAAGAGGTTTTCTCCCTGCCCTGCTTTTCAGATACAAACCCTAGAGGTTTAAAACCGAAGTATTTTTCTCCCGCCCCCCCCACCAAAAAAAAAGATTCTACTGAAGCGCCCCTGCCCTGCACCTGCATCACTTTTAGCTGCATCACATGAGGAGAGGACGGGGCTCCGCCTGCAGGCAGGGCTTCACGGACCTAGGATTAGGGCTGTGATGGTGTTGGTGCCGTAACCCCTCCCCGCCAGGGCAGCATCGCCTCCACAGCCCCCTTTCCTGCTGGGAGCAGGGGAGGGTGCGGCTCTGGGACTCACCAGCCAGGAGGGCTTGTTTCAGCTCAGCATCCCCCAGCACGCCGGGGCCGGACCTGTAGAGCACCTCGCTGTCGAGCCCTGGGACATAGACGGGAGAGAGGGGTTAGTGCTGAGCCCTCCTCCTCCTTCCCGACCCTGGGGAAGCAGGCAGTGATGAGAACACCGCGCTGCCCAAGGGGATTGGGGAGCAGGGGGGAGGTTTGGCTCCAGCGATGCTCTTGGGGCGCTCGGAGCCGGGCAAAGCAGGTGGCTGTGTGTGCACCCTGGCTCTCCGTACCTTGTTTTTCCAGCGCCTCGATGAGCCTGGCCACGGTCGGCAGCGCCTGCTCGGGGAGGGCGGGATGCTCGGTGAGCTCTGTCTGCCCAGGCAGTCCTGTGGTGAAAAGAAGGAGAGAAGGGGCTTAGAAGTTCCTGCCTGCAGGAATTCCACTTTCCTCAGCTGCCCCAGGACAGAATCAAGCTGCTGCTTTGGCACAGCCACAACCAGCACTTTGGCTCATGCATGTCTAATTTTGGAGCACTTCTCCCTTTATTTTATCCTCTTTTTGCAATAAGAGTCACGTTGGGGGCTCCGCTGTTTGCTGAGATGCAAAGATTTGCTCAGGCTTGTGTCCTGCCCGTGGAGAGCATCCCATCCTGGGCATGGAGATCCTCCAAGCCAAAACCCTTCCCCACCTCTCTTCCCACAGCACTGAGACTGCTCCTCTCACTACCCACAGCCCATAGGGACATGAGGCAGGAGCTAGGGACCCTTTAGTGGCCTTGAGACCCACAGAAAGGCAGGGGAAGGGGGCTGGCAGGGACTGCCACTGGCTGCAGCACACCAGGGCTGTGTGACTGCTGCAGCACGGACAGCATGTGGAAAGGCTAAAAAAAAATATATATATATATATATGCAAGAGGGACTTTGGGCAAGGCCACCCTGCCTTCAGTCTTTTGCAAAAAACACAGCCTGGCTGCAACAGGTAGATCCAGGCTCTGATCCTCACCATGGTGATGCCCTGGTATATCTGGAGAACAGATAAGGATGCAAACCTGCCACTCATGGGTGGCTGATGCAGTCCCCAGGCATGGCCACAACCCCCAAGCACAGCAAGGAGGTCCCCTCTGCCACCCAGCGAGGGTGTATTGGTGCCTTGGGTGGGAACAGGGAAGATTTCAGGGTTAAAAGCAAAGTCCATTTTGCATGGAAGCTCATGCAAAAATGTCCCCACTGCATGAGTGGTTTTGTAATTAGGGAAACTGAGCTTTTCCTCCAAATAAGTGGTTTGGGGAAAAGGTGGTGACTGCAAAAAAAGAACTTTCTCCTTGCTGGGAATGGCAGGAATGGCCCCAAGCTGTACCAGGCTGGACCCCAGCATGCTGATATCCCACTCGACTGCAGCCCCAGGGGAAGTGGAGGTGATGCCTCTTGGCAGTGGTGCTGCCCAGGACACCAAATCAGGGCAAAACAGACAGCAAGATCTTGGAGGTTCCCTGGGAGTTGGTTCTACTGCAGAGCCATTTTTGGGATGTTATTTAATTAAAGAAAGGACCATTCCTCCCTGCAGAGCCAGCCCTGGCTCGAAGGCATGGCTGGGACATGCAGTGTCTGTCATTCAGGGCTTCCTTCATGGCCTGAGCCAGCTCAGGGTCCCTGTGTGGCACCAGGGCTCGGTGGGAACTGCGGGCACTCGGGGGTAGGATTGGGTGTATGCTCCTGTCACAGAAATATAAATCAGAGCTTTTTTTGACAGAAAAATGTCCCTCAAACCTCCATCTGGAAGTGGAATCAGTATGGGAAGAATTAAAAAAAAAACAACCAAAAATAATGAACCAAACAAACAACACAAAAAAAAAAACCCCACAAACCAAAACAAAAGTACCTTCTCTTCCGAGAGGATGTTGGAAATTTTTACTCCAAGGGGAACCCTGTGAGCTGGGAGGTTTGGGTTTAAACTGACACAAAATGGCACACACTGCTCCTGTGCTGCAGAAGACGTGGCTGTGGGACAGAACGTCCTCTGCTGAGGTGCCTGCACACCCTGGCATCACCCCAGGAAAGGCACCCCACATAGGGGCACCCCATGGCACAGCATCCAGTGTTCCCCTGGACAGCAGAGCTGGACACCTGGCCATGGCCAGAGCACGTCCTGCAAACGGCAGCACCCACCCCAGCCTACCCCAAAACCTGGCTTTAGGGCTTTTTTCCCTACTAAAAACTATGGATTTTACATTTTTAAAGATTTTATTATCCTTTCTCCTGAGTGCATGCAGGGCTGGGGTGCCTACACTGAGACCTTCCAGGTGGGCCAAGCTCTCTGGTCAGGATGCGCTTCTTGCTGCGGATATTCCTTGATTTGTAGGGAATCTTCACATCCCCAGCACCTGTGGGCAGGGATCCCTGGGCACATCTCCCTCAGAGAGGAGCCCTTGGCACCTCAGCAAAGGCAGAAACAAGAAGGTGGCTTCACCTTCCCTGGTGAGCAGGAGCTGGAGAGCCCCGGGGTCTGCTCCTGTCTGACCCCAAATCTCCACACAGCACTGAGTTTTCCAGGGCTCTGCCTGCTGAACAGTCAGAGGGCTCACCACTGAGCTGGGCTGGGCAGGGAACTCAAACCCCTCATCTGGCAGGATAAATACCCCCAAAAAGTGGCCTCCACCCTCCTGCAAATCCAGCACGTAGCTGCTCACAGAGCCTCACCAGTGCTGCTGGGACTGCGGCTGCCTTGGCGCACTGGTTGGGGAGGAGCACCTGCATTTTGGGGAGGGGAGGTGTGGGGGGGCCCAGTATCTTTCCCATGTGGTTGTGGGGCTGCACATCAAGACCTGCATGGCAACCCCACACATGAACATGGATGGTGCCGTGCTCAGCCAGGTGGTCTCCACCTCAAATCACGGTGACAAGGGGTCCTGAACCGTATTTTGAAGGGAGACAGGCTCCTCATCAGTGACTGCACTCTAAACCCAGCCCAAGGCACATCCAATGCCCAGCCAGCACAGGGGCTGCTCCTTTGGCTACCACACCAGTCCCAAACTGGACAAGGAGGGTGTGTGAGGTGCCAGACCAGCATCTGGGCAGGTTTTCCTGCTTCGGCTGAAGGCAATGCTGCTCTCCCAGCCCAGGCCAGCATGGACAGCCATTTCTGCTCCAAACATCCTGGAGCAGGAGAGCACCATGGCTTTGGCTGGGGTCACCTGGATGTGCCTGGCTGGAAAGGGGGATTCTTACTTTGTTTTTATTTTTTTTTTAGCTCGTGTACATTGTGCTACTGCTGTGAAATCCCTCCCAGCCCCAACACACTTGGCCACAGTGAGTGGCGAGGGCAGAGCTGGCTGCACAAACTCCGCAGATCCAGGCAGAGAAATGGCTGAAGGGCCCTGTGCCAAGAGGGGTCCTGCAAAACCTCCCCTCCAGGGCTCTGCTGCAGTCCCCAGGGACAGAGGAGCCCCTCAGGGACTGACCACACTGCTTGCCAAGATTGTCCCCTGTCCCAGCTTGCACAAAGTGACAGTGAGGCTGGGAGCTGGCCGAGGGCCAGCACTCGCCCGGGCACTGAGAGCAGTCTGAATCAGGTGCCGCAGTGGTGGGGAGAGGAGCACTTGGAAAAACGGTTCCCGGGGACCACCATGGAGCTTTCTGCTCCTCTCTGAAGGGCCAAAGGGGCCTTGCATCTTCTCCTGTGCTCTCATGGATGTGGATCCCCTTGGACACCTCATGCCAGCACAGCAGCCAGCTTGGGATGCTGGTGAGGAGCAATCCCTGCAGCATGTTTGCCTGGGGATAGCGACACTCTGGGCACCCCTGCCTCCCCTGAGACTGCCTCCATACACCAGGGCAGGTAATTCCCAGGACACCTTCTTTACCTGGGGCTGGATCCCCATCCCGAGCGTGGTTTCCCACCAAGCCACCTCAGCTGCAAGCATCCACAGCACCCTCGCCATGTGGCAGGAGACGCCCGCCCCTGGGCTCCCACCTCCGTGCTCCCCTCGCACTCACCCCAGGGCGTGGGGGTCCCAGCGGGTGGCAGGGGCAGGGGCCGTGGCCTGGCCTTGGTGGCGGTGCTGGCGATGCGGGTGGGACCCAGGTACTCCACGTAGGTGCCGGGGAACTCTCCGCGCTCCTTGGTGCGCTCGTTGACGCCGTGCAGCCAGCCCTGGGGGCTGCGCTCGTCCCCGTCCTTGTAGTTGGGGTTGCTGAGCAGCCCGGCCCTGCTGACCGTCAGCACATCCCCGGGGCACAGCGCCAGGTCCTCCTCCCGGTCCTTCTGGTACTCGTAGAGAGCCCGGTACTGCAGCCCGTCCGAGGAGGCCATGGTGTGATGTGGCGTGGGTCACAGCAGCCCGGCCAGCCCGGCACTGCCGGCCCAGCTCTGCCTGGCCTGGGCACTGTGGGCTTGGGAGCACACGATGAAAACCTCAGTGTTGGAAAATCTGCGAGATGGAGAGCGGCTCCTGACCCTCCAAGCCCAGAATAGCTATGGAGCCACACCAGCGCCTGGGACTCGTTGGCTCAGGTGTGGGTGAGGAGCTGCTTCTTCACCGGGGCGAACGGAGGTCAGCGAACGAGGCTAACGGGGGTGGAGGGGACAATCGTGGGTCCTCCAAGCCTGGCCTCATCCGCACCGTGCTGGGGACATCCCTCCTCTGCCGGAGAGAAAGGCAGAGCGTTAGTGACCAAACCTCTGCCTTGACCTCGCCGTCGTGCCCGTCCCCCATCGCAGCCTCCCGGCGCCGGGGAGAGCTCAGCGGCTCGCTCGGCTCCTGCTTCCCGGGGAGCCCCCGCCCGTAGGGCTCGGCCCCCGCACGCAAGGAAAGTACCGGCAAG
>VXBI01001671.1:811391-840836 GCA_013397375.1 Toxostoma redivivum
CCGCAGCGCGTCGGGGGGCGGGGGGCACCCGGCTACCGAGCAGGAGGAGGGAGAATTGTAGGAGTAGGTGGATGACTTCATTCCCAGATGCAGCATCTCTGCTCCCAAATTGCATCCTCTGTAGGATGGAGGTCTCCCATCTGCGGGTCTCCATCCATCCTTAGGGGTGCTAAAGGACAGGAAAGGACCAGCACCCCATGGACACCCCCCTTATGCCAGCCAGCTCTCTCTGTGCACCCACACAGAATTCCATCCCTTAACCAGGCTAAAAAACACGCACAGGACAGGCAGGAGACGTCATGGAGAATCCCAGCTCAGGGATGCTCTGGTTCCTTGCTCTCCTCCTGAGCTTGGACAAGCTATCCCAGCATTTGTCTGTCTGTGAGGCACAGAGAGATGGATGTGATGCTCCCAAAGGCTCAAAGGCTTGCTTTGGATGTCGGTTTTTGGTTCTTTTTCTAAACCCTTGCTTCTCATGCTGAATTCTCGGAAATGGTCGTGGCTCCTTGTCTTTGCTGCAGGTTGGACATCCTAAAAATAGATGGTACCTAAAACACGGGCTCTGGGAAATGCATGCTGGCTGAATCCAAGCCAATGCAGGCAGCAGTGCAGGGGTGGCATGAAGTCCAAGGAGGAATCCCAAGTTCTGAGAAAACTGAGGAAGCAGACACAGAGGCCAGCAAAGCAATGCAGGAGATGTATGGCCCTTCTCACCCATAATTTCAGCAAAATTCCCCTCCTTTCCCTGTAGTGCATGGCCTGATTGTGCAGGGCAGCAGCACACAGCCCCCATTGCCCCACTCCCCAGCTGGATCCAGCCCAGCTGTTGGTCCTTGAGGATTAAAAGGGATATTTCTCTCCCTTGTCTCATTTCTGCTGGCACCATGCTGCTGTTGCTGCTGGTAGGACAGAGTCGGAATTG
The DNA here is from genome assembly GCA_013397375.1 of Toxostoma redivivum. Lineage (NCBI taxonomy): Eukaryota > Metazoa > Chordata > Aves > Passeriformes > Mimidae > Toxostoma > Toxostoma redivivum. The sequence continues at coordinate 812,314 of VXBI01001671.1, forward strand.
ACTGTGAACAGCCAGATGCTGCCCTCCCCACAGTCATGCTTCCCCAGCCATGTTCCCTGTGCCCCAGCAGGGGTAAGAGGTTTTGCTGAGTGTCTAAAGCCCTTCCTGATCTCCCCAGTGTGTCCCATGGGGCTGTGAAGTCAGCCAGGCTGAGCACAGCTCTGGGGGCTGCCTGGGGAAAGGAAGAAGGTGTTTCCCTCCTGGGACAGGATCAGAGCTGGAGAGGCTGGTGGGTACATCCCCACCCAGTGTTATCACCCATTCTGCCCTAGGATCAATCCAATGTACAGGCCAGGAATCAACGCAGCCCTATGGCTCAGGGGCAGGGGAACAACCTGGCATGACAGCCATCATCTCCCCTTCCCAGGATGCTGAGTGGGATCCCTCCTGCCCAGCACAATATCTTTCCCTCCTGACAAACCCTTGAGGTCCCCAAACACAAAGGCACCATTTCCCGCTGGAGCCAAGTTCCACTGCCCCCAACCCTGCAATGGTTGGATGGGGCTGAGCATCACCTCAGCTCTCACTGGCTGGCTCCTGTCCCAGGAAGGCCCAGAGCATCCCTTACTCCCCATTCCAGCTGCACTGCACCAGGATCATTCCCAAAACTCTGCACTCTGGGCTGCTCCTCAGCCTGTGTCACCCCTACCTGATTAACTTAAACCCCACCCACCACTTCAGCCCAGAGTTTGGCACATCCCCCAAAGTGGGCAGAGGGCCCTCAGAGAGCCCTCTGTGGAGGCTGCAAGAGGTGCTTCAGGCCTTTACTGCTATTGATTGAGCCAGAGGAGCTGCTTGTCAGGCCCTGATTAATCCATCCTCGCTGGATTAATGAGGAGCACTCATGGCAATGAGAGCTTTGCCTTGGCTTGCCTGGCCTTGGCTGTTCTGTGGAGAGAGCAGGAGGAGCTGTCCTTACTCCCTGTACCCCACAGCTCCCTTCAGGCTGCCCTTTGCTCCCTGTCTGGGCAGCCCAGGATGGCTCTGTGGGGAGGAGTGTGTTGTCTCCTCTCTGGGAGATGTCTCCTCACTGTCCCCATGCCCTCCTGCAGCTTCTCTCCTGCCTGGCTGGAGGGATAACCCTTGGTGGGAGCATCTCCAGGGAATGCTCAGCATCCGCCTTGGCTGCCTGTCCTGGCCTTTCCAAATTGACAAGGGGTCCCACTGCTCCCCTCTTTGCTTTTGGGGGCTGCCACGCTCGTGTCCAAGGAAGTTGGCCACATGGCTGTGAATAAATAGAGCATAAATAGAGCTGTTAACATGCCCGGCTGGAGAAAGTGAGGCTTCAGAACTGGGTTGAGCCCTTCCCAGCCAGAAAAAAAACAGGGGAAAGGTTTCTGATTTCCTTTGACATTTCAGAGTTGGCTTTTTTTATATCACCAGTTTCCCCAATTCAGAATGGGCCTTGATTTCTCTTTAGGAGCAGGAAAATTCCCTGTCTCTTGGTTTTCTTCTAGAGTGCCCAGGATTGAGCTCTAGCTTGTGTGCATTTTGGTTTGGGGAGAGCCAAGTGCCTCTACAGTGTCCCAGTGTGACATCCATGGACAAGTTCTTGCCACTTGCTCCCACAGCCAGGCTCTGCCACCACCAAACTTTCTGCTGGGCTGGGGCTACCCTAGGCCTGGGGAGGAGACGCTGGAAAAAACCTGGGGGAGGAAAGGAAGGAAAGGAAGGAAAGACTGGAGATGCTGCTGGGGTTCTTTCTTTGCTGTGCAGGGCTGAAGTTTCAGAGCAGCTGCCAGGAGCTGCTGGAGGGGTGCTGGCAGGGCATCCCAGCACTGGGGACCCAGCACCCCTCAATGCCATCTCTCTGGCAATGGGCACAGCACACTCCAGGAGCAGAGCTGGGCCAGGTGGCACACCCCGACCTGGGGAGGAAGCTCCAGCACCCAGCCAGCCCTGGCCATCGTGGCTGGAGCCAGCACAGAGGCTGCAGAGCCCCCGGAGTGCCGGCACTCGGGCACCGAGCTGTCCTGATGTGACCCCGCAGTGCAGCCCTCCGCATCCCCGAACCCGCCCGGCTGGGCTTTAGGACAGCTGCCACCTCGGCGTAGCCCTTGGTAATTAATGCCAGAGGGATTTGCCGGCCTGGACACGCGTGAGGAGTGAGGAGATGTGATCTGGAGGGGTAGGCAGGCTCGGGGCTGGCTTTTGGGGGGACATGCACGGGAGGAAGCTCAGCCCGGCACAAAGGAGGGACATTGTCATCGAGCCCCTCTTTGGTCGCGTTATCAGCACACGGCTGGGACAGCACCGAGACCGACATCGGTGTGAGAGGCACAGGGACACGTCTGACCCCTGAGGGACACACACCGGGCTGGGACACGCTGGCAGCCCCCCTTATCACCCCTGGATTTACACCCCGGGCCCCACATGGCAGAAATCGCAGCACCACATGGGGCAGCTCCTGTTGTTGGGACTCAAGTCGTGGTTTTGCACATGGCCACAGAAATGGGGAGGATTCCCCGGAAGCGGGAGCTGCAGCCACAGGGAAATTGGTGTGGTCCTACTGCCTGGTCCCTCCCAAGGTGGGGGAATTGGGATTTCCCCAGGTCTCCATCGAAAATGCTTTGAGTCCTTTTGAACCTAAGAACTGAAATATTTCAAGACATCAAAAACTTTTGGCTGATGTAGATATTTATTTCTCTGCATCAAGAGGTGGGAAGTGATGAATTCAGCACAAATTTGCAACATTCAGTAACTTCCATCTGCAAATGCAAAGTTGGGTTCATCACTGGCACATTAACTACCCAGGTGTCTGGATGCTGGACAGATGGGTAGATGCTGCCAGCCCAAAACAGACATGTGAAAGGCCTTTGCAAAGGACTCACCTGGCTGGGGATATCCCAAAATCCTGTCAGTCACCGACTTGGCTGGTCTCCATGGCTGGTGATATGTGGGGCTTCTTACCCAGTGCTTTACCAGGAGGGAAACTGAGGCCACTTCCCTGCTCTCAGTCTCCCCGGGCCAGGCTGCTTGGAGGAGCTTTGCTGCCTGTGCCCTGGTGAGAGGCATCCCCATGCTCCAGGGAAGGGGATGCTCAGGATCCAGCTGGTCTGTGGGAGAGGACAGGGACAGCAGGGAGATGGCGTGGCCTTGCTGGGCAGGAGGGATGTGGGAATGTCACTGGACTTGTCCTTCTGTGGTCAGGTCAGGCCTTCCCAGAGAACCAGAAAATCCAGCCCTGGCTCCCTAATGGGGCTCAGGTGGGTGATGCTGGGGAGCAGTCAAACCCCAGGCTGCAGCACCAGGTGCTGGAGGAGGTGAGGGGAACAGTCCATAACTTGTCCTCATTTTTTCCCTGTGGCTGGCAGTGATTGGGAAGGAAAGCAAGTATTTGCATATTGGCCAGGAATTATTTTTGGGGTGGGGAATTGTGTGCAGCAAACACACAGGGTCAGGCTGGGTTGGGGCAACTTTTGGGAGAGGGGCAATAGGAGAAGGGGTTTTGGAACAGCTGTCCCTCTTTGGGAGAGGAATGAGGGCTTGGCCCTGACTCTGAGCACCTTCCTGGCAGCTGCTGCAGAAAAGGGCTGAAGCTACAGGAAGTGAGAGGGTGAGGGCTACAGCCCCCAGCTGCAGCACAGGCTGTGTCCATACCCAGGGTGCCTGGGTGGGTTAGAGGCTTCCCCCAAATACCACTGAGATTTGGCTGGAGCCCAATGGGGCTGACTTCATCCTGCTGAAATGTATCATTACAGCCAGGCAGGGAATGTGCTGTGGGGTTTTGGGGGAGCTGGTGTGGTATGGAGTGTGCTGAACACGCAGAGCCTGGTTTCCTGCAGGATGAGGTTTCCCTTGCCCCCTGCATTGCTCTGTGGTTTGATGGCAAGCTGCAGGGACACACTGTGGGTACCGGCAGGGGGACCAGCACAAGCTCCTACCCCAAAGGTGCACTGGAAGGGCAAGGACCACTGCCAGGGTAAGGCCTGGGGAGGCAACATCCCCTCCCTGTGCGGTGTGGCTCTTACAGCCCTCCTCTGTGAGAAACCAGCCCTCTTTCAAAGCGTCTTTCCAAAGAAAATCACTTTTGGCCGCCCTTAGGCAATGGCAGGTCTCCGCTGACTGCTCCACTGCTGGCATCTGTCATGGCTGTCACTGTCCTCTCCTGCCTCACCCTGTTGTGTTCCCGCCAGCAAGGATCCTCCTCCCTGAGCAGCACTGGAGCATGGCCCGTGCAGCTTTGGCTTCTCCTTTGCAAACCGGCCCGTGCGGCCGTTCCCCAGCGCCCTCCTTTGCCTGCTTCACTTTTGGCCCAGAATACTGAAAATTTGGGTTTTGGAGAGATCCCTGCCTGAGCGGTGCCGAGAATGGGGACCAGCAGGTCACCCACAGAATCAGCCTGCGAAGATGGGGAGCCTCAGCCTTGGCTGGCAGAAGGAGGCTGAGACCCAGGGGCTGTGAGTGCTGGGGGTACCCACAGCTAGAAAATCCCAAGCACAGGGCCCAGCATGCGGAGGGGGGCGGCGGGGTGGCACCCCCACAGCTGCATAGGCTGAAACACCCCCGGGGCTGATACCGCTGTCCCACAGCGTCCCCAGGGCAGGAGGGACCCTGCGGGGACCCAGGCAGGGACCCGGGAGCGCGTCCCACGGAGGCGGCCAGCAGCAGAGGGCAGCAAGGCTCCGGGCTCCCCGCCACACCGAGGGGNTATCTGCTCTCCCTTCAGGTAAGTTGGGTTCTGTCCCTCCCCGCCCGTGGGGACGCCCAGGTCTCCCCTGGAGGGGCGCGGGGCTCTCGGGACGGCAGCAGCTGTGCTGGGTGGGGGTTCCCTCGGTAACCTCTCTGCTCTCCCCAGGTGCAAAGATGGGGTGCTTCACCTTTATCAAGGTCATGATGATCCTCTTCAACCTGGCCATCTTCGTAAGTGCGCCCTGGGGTCTGCGGGAGGGGGTCCCGGGGAGCCCCCGGAGCTGGTGTGGGGTCGGTCTGGCCGGGCTCTCCTTCCCCTGTCGGCGATGGGGTGGAGAGTGCGGGCAGGTGGGTGTAGGTGGGACTTGCAGAGCCCGGAGGGCTGTGCCGTGCTCTGGGGACAGTGGCTGTTGCATCAGCTGCCCCTGTCCCTTGCTGTGCTGAGTGCCCCAGAACAGGGGGTTTGCTGCTTCCAGCCTGGGGGTTCTACCTCTGTAGGGGAGCAGCCCCCGTGTGTTACTGTGGCTTTGGGATTCCTGGATGTGGGGAATTCAGAGCACGTGCAGGCTCTACTCCCACCCAAGGCAAAGGGTAGTGAAGCTCGCAAGAGCTGCCCTGGCTCTGTAGGAGCCACCTGGAAAGGGCTGTGGTTGGATCCAGCCTTGGGAAGGAGGGGGTGCAGAGCCTTCCGGCGCGCTCTGCTGAAACACTCCCTTTGTAGAGCTCCTGCATGGATTTGAGTGTGGTGGGAGGGTCGAGCTGGCAGAGATGCAGGCAGCCCAGAACTGACCTTGCCTGTATGGAGGGACTTGTGGCAGCCTGCTGGTGGCCGGTGTCTGAACTGGCCCTGTGGGGTCATGGGGAGGCTGGTGGTACTGCTGGCACTGCTGGCTTGGCTGCTCCACTGCTGGCACTGAAACCCGTTGGGCTGGGGAGGAGGGCAGCTGTGACACTGCCCAGGGGATGTGCTGGTGCTGGGGTGTGTTTCAGGGTACCAACCCGGCTGGCAATGCCCTGAGCTGCTTGCAGTGCCACAAAGTCTTGCTTGATATGGTGAAAAACTGCTGATGGGAGAAACACCTGGGCCAGGGCCTTCCCCAAATACCAAATCTCATGCCTATCTGGAAGCTGACATTGCCTTTCTCTTCCCAGCTCGGTGGTGGGACCCTCCTGGGAGTTGGCATCTGGGTCAAAGTGGATGGAGAGTCATTCCTGAATATATTTGGGACGCTCTCCTCTAGCATCCTGCAGGTTGTGAATGTGGCCTATCTCCTCATTGTCATTGGTGCCATCCTGCTGGTGATCGGCTTCCTTGGGTGCTGCGGTGCCCAGAAGGAGAGCAAATGTCTCCTGATGATGGTATGGACCTGACTGACCTCCTTATCAAGCCTTGTTTGTGCTGGGTCTGTGGTGGGGAAGACCTGATGGGCAGATTTCTCTGTGGAGATGATGTCTGTGGCTGTTTCTGTGTGGTGGCAGGCTGGGTGGTCCTTGGAAAGCAGTGCTGGACTCAAAGCCTGCCTCAGGGAAGGGTGAGAGGAGGTGGGAGGAGGTGCTGAGTTGAGGTCTGTCTCTTGGAGCATGTCCAGAGAGCTCAGCCCTATGCAGGTGGAGGGCTGGAGGACCCCAAGGTTGTGCTGCTCCTGCCCGGGAGCAGAGCTGAAGGCAATGAGTGAGGTAGGAGGGCTGGAGTCCTGGGGAAGCAGATGAGATCCAGGGGCCCTTGAGGATTCTGGCTGTCGATTTGACCTTCCTCCCCTTGCTATGTCCTAGTTCTTCTCAGTGGTGCTGATCATCTTCATTGTTGAAGTTGCTGCTGCTGTGGTGGCTCTAGTCTTCACAGGTCTTGTGAGTACAGTACCTGAGTCTTGGGTTGGGCTGATGTGGGACCGGTCCTACCCCTTGAGAAAACAAGAGACGTGGGGTGGCAGAGCTGCCCATAGTGTGGAAGCTGTGTAGTGGTCAGTGCTGTGGGAGGAAAGGATGTTGCTCACTGCTGGTACCAGCTATGTGGGTAGGCTGGAGTAGCCTGAGGGTGTGGGAACAGGGGTTCCTGTTTCATAAACTTAGGACAAGTTTTGCCCACTTTTTTCTGTCAAGCCCCTTGCTCCCTAACCACCTTAGGCTTGACACCTCCCCACTTCTGAGGGTAGGAGCCACTGGAGGAGGAAGTCCCTATTTCCTCATGCTGAGCACACTCACCCTCTTATTAGGCACCTGAGAAACCACTTGGGGAGAAAGGTGACTGCCTCATTAGGCACTGGAGAAGTCAACCGAAGGGCAAACGTCATTCCTGGCTCCCTCCCTTAACACCGCTTATCAGATGACTCACTGGGCATAAGTGACCTTGGTGCCATAAAGCACTGGTTAGTGAGGAAGGGGAAAACTCTCTGTGGGTCAAACAAATGTGGTGTGACTTCTGGCCATGCTGGATCTTTTTGGTCTCCCCTCTCTAGGCTGAGATCAGTATGGAGATGCTCAGCTCTGTGGTGCTCCCCAGGACCTTTTCTGATGGTGTTTTTCTGCCCTTTCTTCCAGGCAGAGACGTTGCTGACAGGTCTGGTGACCCCACTCCTGAAGGATAAGTATGGGCAAGATCCAGAATTCACACAGATCTGGAATGTCACCATGACAGAGGTGTGCTGAGCCCTGTGGACCTCCCCTGTGGGTCGGGATCCTCCCAACATGGGCTAGGTGGTGCACATCTGGGTGGGACAGGGAGATGGAAGTGGGGACACATCACAATCCTGTATGTCCTGACCTGTCACCGCCTCCTCAATTTCCCAGGTTCCTGGGAGCTACCCACTTAGGACCTAGTGGGGTGAGAGCTGTATGTGATGGTGTGTAGGGCAAAATCCTGGTCCCAAGGTGACTACTGAGCAGCCCACTGAAGCAGAGTTGAGCTGGGTGATACTGTCCATGAGCCAGTGGGGTCCTGACAGTGTTGGAGCCTGGAGGGGAGACCTGAAGGATGCTCTTCTCTCTTAGGTTCACTGCTGTGGCTTGAACAACTACACAGACTTTGATGACTCCTACTATTATAAGAAATACCACAGCTACCCCAGGCAGTGCTGTGCTGACTTGGTGGAGCTCTGCAACATCACGCTGGCTGCAGAAAAGGCTGTCAAGGTATGGATGTGCTGGTGGCTCTTGCTTGCTGGCAGAGCCTGACTTGGGGTGTGCCTGGGCATGGGGAGGGACAGCCCAGCTCTGCACATGGTGGTCCAACAGGCTTTAAGTTCTGGGGGGATGCTGTGGTGGCCTCAGCTTGTCCCTGGTAGAAACAAGTAAATGTTGCTCTTGTCCTAAAGGGAATAGAGTGGCATGCCTGGTGCTGGGCATGAACCCAGGCACCACTCTGCCTTTTTGGGTGATTTTCCTGTTTCTTCCCTTCCTTTCCTTGCTCCCCACTCAATAATTGGTCTGAGAAGTGGCTGAGTTTCCCCTGAAGCCTTGGACCTTCTCCATGGCTGTGTGCTCTGGGTTGGAGAAGCAGTACCTCCCTTCCTGGGGATGCTGTGTCCTGGCAGTTGGGGTATCACCACCTCTTGCCATCCTCACCCACGTTTGCCTCCTGCAGGGCTGTTTCCCACAGATCTTAGAAGAAATCAGGACCAACGCAGGAGTGGCGGGTGGCGTGGCAGCCGGCATCGCTGCCTTGGAGGTGAGTGCTGAGCACTGCTGTGCTGCCTCCTCCCTGTGCATGGAGGTGGGGCTGGGACCAGCCTGGGGGGGCCCAGGGGGCTGGTGCAGCTCCAGGCTACTGAGCCTTCTTCCCTGAGCACATCCAGCCCTCCCCCCGGTGCATTGTGGATGGTGGGCTGTGACCCAACCCCATGTGGGGAAGGGGAGGAAGGGTGCACATCTGAGGGGGCTGATTTGCACCTTGCCACCCCCAGATTGCAGCCATGGCAGTTGCCATGTACCTGTACTGTCGGCTGGATGAGAAGTGACCCCACCTTGAGGCAGGAGGATGACCTGCCACCCCCCCATGCTGGGGTGCACCCACAGTGTGCCACGCTCTCAGGGGGACTCCATCCCTTCCTGGGTCTGATGCTCTCCTGTGCACTGTGATTTGTAGCTGTATTTTGATCTACTGAGCTGGGATCTGTAGAGTTTGTGTATATTTTTGTACTGATATGCCATATGGAGCCTGTACATAAAGATTTGGGGTGTTTTTTGATTGGGGGGGTGTTGATAGAGAAGCTGCTTGGTCTGTTTGGTTGATGCCAGCAGGAGCTAAAGCAGCACAGGGGCTGTTCAGAGCTGCTGATCTGGCAGTGGCACAGTGATGTCTTGGTAAACTCCTGCAGGCGGGTGCTGTCCCCACTGTGTCCCCCTGCATCAGTCTGAGGTGGTAACTGCACCCTCACTGGGGATGTATCTACTCCTGCACCCACTTTCTGCCAGCCCTGGCCTTGTTGCCATGTGGTCCCCTGGAGAGGGGCTGTCTGGGTGCTGGCTGGTCTCTGTCCCTTCTCTGGCATGAGGACAGCCCTGGTGGTCCCTGACTCTGCAGGGGCTGAGGCTGCCCCATACCCCCTGTCATTTTGTGCCTGAGCCCCCTCTCTATGCTGTAAAGAAATGCAAATAAATTTTTCATCTTGGATACAAATTATTTTCTAGAGTTGATATTGGTGTTGCCTTTAATAAATACCCTCTGCTGGGGGGCTGTAGGGGTGGGAGCTGCCTTATCTCCTTGCAGGCAGCACAGCCTTCCCCACAGCCTCCCTGCCCTCCTTGCCTGTGGCTCCTCACCTGTTCAGGTGCTTGGAAACAGAGCAGCCCTGTGTTTGCACAACAGACGGGGAGGTACCACCCTTACACCCCCCGCCCTCTGTAACAGCCACTGCTTGCTCATGACACCCAGTCAGGGACTGAACAACGGCTTGGCTTGAAAGGTGGGGCTGACTGGGGTGTTCCTGTGCCCCCATCAGCTGCAGGAACCCAGAACAGGGTGGTGAGGAGGGATGGATCCTGCCGCCCCCACCTTTGACCATCTCCACCCCAGCATCGTCCTGCAGTGCCTGTGTGTGATGTACCTGCCCACCCTCTAGGTGTGGGAGGTAGAGGTGGGCTTAGGGGGTTTCTAGACACCCTCTTTCCCCTCTGTTCTTGAGAATACACTTGCTCTGTTTCTCAATTTCAAAACCACAGCCCTCCCACGGGCTCCTTCACCCTGTTTTTGCCATGAAGCTTCCTGCCTCACTGGCTGTGGGGCAGGGGCAGTGAAGGACGAGGGGGGATGGCAGGAGGCCAGCATACAAACAGCCTCTCCAGGTGCTGCCTTGCTCTGTGCCCGCTGTGGCACCCCCTTATCAGCTCCTGCCTGGGTACAAGGCTGCACTGAGGCATTGCCATGGTCTGGCATCTCCCAGGTGCCATCCAGTACCTGTCACACTGGCGGGAGCAGTGAAACAGGCATGGGCACCCCCTCCCCACACTGGATTACTCAGCCCTGGGGACATGGGATTTGGCCCTGCCCCATGGCAAGGTGTGGGCAGAAGCTGCCAGAAAATAGCCTTGTCTTTCCTGGACAAATGACTAGGTCCCAGCTCTACCATAAACCAGTGTCACCTCATGGGTGACGTCAGGGCTTTTATGCTTCTTTTCCCTCTCCAAAGATGCAGGAGCTGCCAGGAAACGCTTCCTGGAGGTGTTATGATGCCCAGGAACCAGCTGGCATAGGGCTGGGTACACCTGGCCATGTCCTCTTTTGCACCCTGTTTTTGGGATGCCTTGCAGGGCTGGCTCCTGGCACACACACCCTCTCACCATTACCCCAGTGGGGTGGAGCAGAGCCTGCCCAGCTGCTGGCTTATACCTTTGTAACTCCTCCTAGCCATGGGGTTCCGTGGGGCAGAACAGGCTGTTTCTGTGGCACTGAGTTTTGTAAATAACCCTGCTATCACTGGCTTGGTTCCTCCCCTCCACCTGCTGGGAAAACTTGAAGGACCAGTTTCTCCTCACGGATGTGATTCCTCCCACTTGCCCTCCGTGGCTCACGGCTGCCCTGGCAGCCAAAATCAGAGCAGTGGGGGGATAAACTGGACTGGCACAGCCTCCCTGTGATCCCTCTGTGCCCCTGCCCTCCACTGCCCAAGCACTGCCACAGCCTTTGGGCTCTCCAAGGAGATCCCATTCCAGCTGCCACAAGCCCCGTGGCACATCCCAGCCCACCACCCACTCCCACCAGCGCATGTGGGTGCCATCAGGCACCTCTGCACCTTATATCCCTTAGACTTGCCCCATTCTTGCAGACTGGTACTCTGGGGCAATAAAAAACTGACAGCACAAGGCCGAAAGGTCCCTGAGGGCTTGTGGTGGCAAATAGAAGCTTCCTTATTGCCTCTGGGAAGGTGGCAGGAGATGGCTCCAGCACCTGGCATATCTGGGCGTGTGCCGAAGTGGGGCTTCTTCTTTTCCACCTGGGATACAGGGTGGGGGAAGGCAGGAGGGCAAAGTCTCCCTGCAGAGACGTTGGGCAAGCAGCCAGTGCCATGATTGGAGTCGCACACAAACCAAAACTCCTGGAGATTTGGTAGGGTGCACTCTCCAGCGGCATCACTTGCCCCGGGGCACAGCAGGTGAAACCCTGTGTAGTGCAGGCGTCTGTACTGGCAAGGAGTGGGCAGTGATCTGCAATTTAGGAAAGGAGCTGCCCCCTCCTTCCTGGGAATTAGCACTTCTTCCTGGGAACAGGTATATGAAAAGAAGGAGGAATTGCACCTCTTGGGTTTGTGCTGATAAAGGGGGTAAATGAGAAGCAAAAGCAAACATCCAGCATCAGCTGCCCGAGGAGTGCCTGCTGTGGGGAATTTCCCCTGACTGCTGTAAGAGCTGGGCCAGAATGTCCCACACTGGGGAGAAGAGGATATCCTTGAAGAGCGCAGGCTGGTCCAGGAGAAGAAGTGAGGCAATGCACATTTTCCCTGGCACAGACTGCCTGCTTGACTCCCCTTCTCCTCTTCCTCAGAGATAAATCATCCTGAGTGCCAGCCTAACCCCAACAGTGCTTTCTACTTTATTGGGATATCAGAGGAGGCAATGTAAGGGCTATTCAAAAGGACTATTCCTCCTGCAGCAGGCATGATCTGACATTGAACCTGGCATGTTAATCATTAATGCTGCACGGGCAGGAATGGCACAATAACCGTCACAGCAATCCTGGACACTCAGTTGAAGATTAATTTGCCACCTACCTTAAATGTTGGCACAGGAGGTGGCAGCCCTGCGTCTGCAGGCATAGCAGGAAACAGGGACAGGAATAGGCTGGGTGCAGGGAAAGGACCCCCCTCACAGCTGGGAACAGGGGGAGAAGCCAGAAGAGTGCCTTCCTGGGAGCAGTTTGGGCACCTTGGCATTTATGACTTTTTATTCATAAACGCTTTTGGCATTTATGACTTTTTATGAAGCAGAGGGTGCTGAAAATTTACAATCAGTTCCCTGGGCTGGGTTGCAAGTGGCTGTACACAGCACCACTGACTCCCTCCCATGGAGGGAAGGAGATGGGGCCAGCACAAAGAGCATCCTTCCAGTGCTGAGATATCTCCATTCAAGAGGACTGGGTGTGTTATTCCAGAGGACTCTGGCTGGAAGGTGCTTCCCTCCATCCATGGGGCACAGAGGAACTCATCTGCCATGGGAAGGGTCAGCCTGGACCTTGTCTCCCACATACCAGCCCATCATCAGAGCACAGGGACTTCCTGTTTCCTCAGCACAGAGATCTACAACAAAAAACTATCATGCATAAAAATAAACACGATGGAAATTATGCAAAATTCCCCACCCCCTACAAGCTCTTGTAAGGTCAAGTTTCATGCCAACGCTATTTTGCTTTTGTTTAATTATCAGCCAGCTCCTGGGAGGTGGAGTAGCCAGGACAGGTTCCTCTTTGTAAGGCTGCACAAAGCCAGGGAGGCCGGGGTGTGGGGGCTGCACGGGCTGGGTGAGAACTGCTGCTCAGGCAGCACGTGCTAAAGCTGCTGCCACATGGGGCTGAGCTGTGGCAGCCCCTGGATGGGACTTCCAGGGCAGCCAGGCCAGGGGACAGGGCTTGGCCAGCTCCTGGGATAGCTGGGAATGCTTCAGCACCAGCAGGATGCAGCAGGGAGTGAGACCCCCTGAAAAGGGCATGGTGATGAGCTGAGGCTCTCTCTGAGGCTGGCACAGGTTCTCCCCTTCAAGGGGTTAAACCTGCTTCTACTGTCATTCCTCTGTCTCAGGAGGGGAGGCTCCTATGAACGCAGCAGTTTGCACATACTGGCTTCCTGAGGTGGCCAACATACAGACGGTGTCAGACCTGAGCCCACATCACTCTGCAGGACTCTGCCCCGGGCACTCAGACACAGCAGGTGGATCTCCTCTTGTCCATGGTGCCCTGGCAGAGGCTTGGTGCTGCAGGGTTTGGCTCAGCAGGAGGCAGATGTGGAGCCTGCCAGGAGGTGAGGGCCCCACATCAAGCCTCTGGGACTATGTAAAAATCTTTGGCTAAGGAGTTGCCCTGCCAGAAAGCTGTGCTTGGTCCTGGGAAGGGGGCTGTCAGCCCAGCCTGGTGCAGGGATCAGGCAGGGGAGCAGGCTGGCAGTGCAGGTTGCAGCTGGTCCATGCTGGGGGCAGACACTCTCCCACTACCACTTTATTTCAGTCCTGTGCTCTCTGCTCCAGAAATGGATGCATCCCCAGCCCTCCCTGCCCCATAGGGGCAGAAATTTGGAATGGTCAAGAGCATGACAAAGCTGTAATTCTCAAGACACAGCAGCTGGAGGTGCCAGGAGGAAGACAGGAGCAAGTCACCAGGCAGCTCATCACAGTTTCCATCAGTTGCTGAACTGAAGATAAAAGTGATAAAGGTTGAGGAGGAAACAGCTCACAAACCTGTGCCAGCCCTGCTGGCACTGCATGGCACCACACAGAGGACCTCTGCTGGCACAGGCCTGGGGCCACAGTTACCCCACAGCCAGGCCTGTGTAGCCCTGGGCAGAGCAAGACACCAGAGGACAGGGGTCTGTCCTTTCCAGGCAGGACCCCAGAGCCAGGGACCCCAGCCCCCATACCCTGCACAGGGCCAACTATGAAACGCACAAGGCTCAACAGCTTTGCAATGTTTACTCTTGAAAAAATAATTCAATTCAGAAAGCATCAAACCCTGGTGATGCCACACACCCAGCTCTGTCACGGCTGCCACTCTAGAGCCTTGCTGGGGGGACAGGGAGGGATGGAGAACAGCACCCTGTGGGTCTGGCACGGTGTATGGAGAAGGGGGAGCCTAAAGCCCACCAGTGGAGTCCTGCTGTCACTGAGAGCAGGGAGTCACAGAGCCCTGGGTGGCAGGGGGGGAGAGGGAAACTCATGTTTAGCCATCCCCTATCCCTAGGACTACCTTGCCCAGCCCGAGCCCTACTTGAGAAGGGAAAGAGGATTCATTTAGTTTCAAGGGGAAGAGAAACTGAGCCTTGGGAACAAAGGTGCCAAGGAAGGGCAATGGAGAGCCATTTGGAATTTCTTCCAAAGCAGGGCATGGGGAGCAAGCTATTTTTTCTCAGAAAGAAGTCAAGTCCCTTTTCCATCCTCATAAAAGACCTGCCTTACCCTGAGGGCCAGCATAGGGGCCACCTGCCCACTGGCTGCCAGAGCAGAGTCCCACAGAAGGGCAGCACTGGGGGTGGCTGGGGAGGGCAGGGCTGAGCCCCAGACCAGTACTGCAGCCTCAAGGGTACCACTCTGCATGCTCTTGTTCCCCTCCTGCATCCATTCTATCCCTGCTGTTAGGGCAGGCATGCAAGGGACTGTGAGGGTCAGAGTCCCTGCAGTCATGCTAGAGCATGCATCCACACTGGGATCATCTTGGCCAAGAGGATTTTCCTGGCTCACAAGTTTTCATTCCTATTCTGGGCAAGGGAGGAAAGCAGGGAACAGAGAGTGGAGCCAGGGGGACAAGACACAAGTCTCCCATGACTGCCCCTGTTCAGGCTGGGGGCTGTCAGCTTTCCATGCTGCTTCCTGTTATCTGCCCCTTCCCAGAAGCAATAAATAAATAAGTTAGTGTAGTGTAGACCCCAATGCTCAGTTCACAGTGAGAAAATGAAGGGGAAGAGCCCCTGTAACCTCAGGGAAAGGGCTGAGCAGCAACTCCTTGTCCTAAAGGCAAGCCAGAGCACTGCATCCCTGCCCAAGGCCAGGGGATGGGCAGAGAATGGATCTCTTGCTGCACGGATGAGAGTTGTACTGAGCAAGGACTGCTCCCCTGGGGTGCAGGGACATTAGTACCAAATGGCTGGGGATGGGAGGCGGCCCTGGGATCCTTCCTAAGGCACGGAACCCTCTCCCTCTGCATGAGGGGTGTACCACAGTGAGAGGGCCAGGCTGCCCATCCCAGACCAGCTCATAGCTTCCCTGTCAGCAACTTACCACAGTAGGGGTGGGGATTCAGGAGAAGAAACTCCCTCTGCCTTCAGCAAAAGCAGGGGATACCAGGGCAGGGAAGACGGAGAGACAGGGTACAGTACCACAGGCAAAGACCACAGTGCAGCATCTCTCGCTCCAGATGACCCTGGCCCACCCTGCCCCTGCAGCCTGGGGATGATGCCTGCTGGCTGCTCCCATCTCGCTCTGCAAGGCACTTTCACCCCCTCTCCCACGACCCAGGGGCAGGGCTGCTCCCCACAGAGAAGGCGGGTGAGGACAGTCTGAGCCAGAACACACAGCCTGGTCCACTTCCACCTACAATCAGCTCCAGCTTCCAGAACTGACTGCCCTCGTGCTGGGTGCGGGGTGTCCCCTCCATGTCCACAGAAAGTCCAGCTCCTCTCCAGCACTCCCCTTTTCTGTGAGCTGGGCTGCACCAGTACCTGCAGCCCACAGAGCAAAGCCAGTGTGCAGGAAGATGTCCAATGCAGCACACAGTCTTCAAGGTGCATCCATCGTGCAGGTAACAGGAGAGATGCTGGAATCCCCTCGTCAGCATGTGTCCACCATGGGGCACAAAGCCAGCAGGCAAGAGTTAATAAATAACACCCAGCTGGCAGGCTGCAGGACTCGCACCATGCTGCCTTCTCAGGACTTCAGGGCCAAAAAGGAGAGTAGAGGTGTTTTTGGAGGCCCCCTCTAGGCTCCAGTTGAGCATCTCCTTCCTCCTGCCTTGCCCAGCCAGGAGGCAAAAGGAGCAGCGTTAGTAGAGTGTCTGTGTTAAAAAAGCCAAGTTCCTGGGATGGGGGTGGCATATCTACAGGGAAGGACCCTGTCCTGTGCAAGGGAAAGGGAGACCACAACAGGGGGCTGGAGGGAGCCCAACATCTGCTTTTGCAGCCCAAAACAGGAGTCTGTATCCAGTCACCAGCCTCCGAGAGCTGCTGCCAACTGTGTCTCTGCACCGTGGGTGTCTCTGTGCACCCCTGGTCCCCTTTGCTTCCAGCTGCCAGCCTCACGTCTGCTCTGCTGCTGCGACTGCTGGCACTGCCACCGCTCCCTCCTCCTTGGCAGGGGGCTCCATGAAGATTGGTGTCACCGACGAGGGCTTCTTGGACCTGCAGGTGAGGGGGATGGATGGGAGCAGGCATAGCTGATGGTTCCCCTCAGGACCCCAGTTTCCAGCAGCACTGCCTGGCATGATCTCCTTCCCACTGGGACATCCTCCAACCCTGGGAATGTATCCTGCCCCCCTTTCCACCACACTGATTAAGGAGTGAAGGTGGTGTGTCCCAAGGATCGAGCTGGGACAGAAGTGGGTGATGGTGTGTGCCAGGCAGGGGCCAGACCCGTAAGGATGGGGCATTACTCAGCCCTCCATGTCCCTGATACTCACGAGTAGGGGGAGGCAGGGACCCCCACCACAAGGAAGTGGTTTTTCTTGCGGAAGAGCCGCCACAGCCCCTTGTGGTTCCCACGGACATCCAGGTCCCAGATGTGGAGGCACTATGATGATGAGGAGGGAGGAAAAAGCATCAGAACCTGGGGATGGACACCAGGGCCAGGTGTCCCCTGGCACGGGAAGAATCACAACCCCTGCCCTGAGACACAGCAGAGAGGACTGCACCCAAGACTGGGGTGGCACGGGGCTGCATCCCTCCAGCCCCACCAAGAGCTTCAACATCACCCAGGGACAGCAAGAACCCATTTGGTGAGCTGTGTCAATACCATGGGAAAACCCAAGAACAACAGCCAGGTGTTTCCCAGTGATGCAGGGACCACTGCAGGGCTGAGAACAGGCCATGTCAAGGTCCTCACCTTGGCAAGTTGAGTCCAGGTGGTGAAATCCGCTTCCTGCTCCATCCTGATGAACATGACATAGACCCTGCCCTCAGTGTCGGGCACAAAGGAGTCCTCACAGGGGTTCTTGCTGTGGTCCAAGACCTCAGCCTCACTGTGGAAACAGAACAAGGAGTGAGAGGGGACCCCACCTTCTCCCTATTCCCACTGCAGAGTACTTCAGACTTGCAAGATATGGCAGGGGCCACCAGAGCCACTTCCACCCTTCCTTCTGTTCTGGTTGGTTCACCCAGTGCATCTTGTGGTCTCCCCACCTTCCAGTAGGCACTCACCCCAGGAGCCGATGAATTTCAGTCTCATAGTTATCCTTCCTCAAGCTGTTGGGAGGAGGAGAGAACACAGAGATCAGGGCAGTCAGATAGTTTGATCCAAATTTAAGACTGTTTCAGTGTAACACTAAAGGCAGCTGGAATGTGTGGGACTGTCACACATTCTTGAGATGTGGCAGCAAAACCACTACTCTTCAACATGTCCACCTGGAGCACAGGGTAGCCAAACCCAACCTTGCAAAAACCACTGCCAGGACTCCCCAGCAGAGGCCAGTGTGCTGATGCAGGAGGGTATGGCTGCTCCAGATGGGAGATGACTCCAGCACAAGGAGACAAGAGTCAGATCAAGCAACTGTTTCATCAGGGTCTCATTGTGACCAGCACTCACCTCTCCACATTTTTAAGCTGGACATTTGGAACTGTGTTGAACTTGTGCTTCTTGAAATAAGCTTCCTGGGAGAAAGAGAGAGGGCAGGGAAGGAAAACCAGGGTTGATCATGGGTCAGCAATACCTGGAGATTACCTCAAGCACCCCTGCTACTTGGGGAGGTGTCTGAGTCAGAGGTCAGCACCAGGACAGGGCCTGGGGGCTGCAGGGGGTCACTCACGTGGAAGTAGCCGTTCATGTTGAGCCCCACGATGCCGAAGTGGTAGGAGCGTGAGATATCCGGGATGATGCACTCCCGGCCCTTCCGCTGCTCAGGCATCCGCATCCACATGTCCCAGTCCCAGAGCTGGGGAGGGGAAACTGCCACTCACACTCAGCTCTGGGGACAGGCTTTGGTAGTGTGGCCATCCAGGCACCTTTCTGGGTGCCCATATCAGGGTCCAGCCCCTTTGTCCCCAGCTCTGTGGATGGTTATGTGCCTCCTCAAGTCATTGCCTGTCCCAAACTCATTCTGCTTGGGCATCCCTCCCAGTATAAGCACAGGGATAGCCCCTCCAGGAGCTGCACACCCAGGGACTGGGTGAAGATCAGGGACTGCTGATGGGCAGAGATGGGGGTGTAGAAGAAAAGGTCCTTCCAAGGTACTCACCTTCTCAGGGGTTGGCCACTTTGGCTCCAGCTCATCCTTGTACAGGCTCTTCCGGAGCACCCATCCCAGGCCTGGCATGGTTTCCACACGGTACAGGAGCGAAGGGTCCTCAGCTGTGTGCTCATAGCCCTGCAATGTTATGGGGAGTGCTCAGCACCCTGAATGCACCTGTCCCCCACCAAAAAAAAGGGAGGCATTGTGCTCCATTGAGTTTCTCATCATGGGAAGAAGGGAACAGCCACTGGGAAGCACATGGCAGGGACAGGAGGGTGATTTGCAGGGGCACTTCTGAAGAGTCCAGAGCTGGGGTGACAGACCCACTTAGGGAGATAGTGGGGACACACACCCTGCTTTAAAGATGGAACCTGGACCCCAGTCTGAAACAACACAGGGCAGAGGTGGCCCTGCTACACCATTCTTCCCTGACCCACCTGGTCATTCCAAGCAGAGATGCAGTACAGGCTCTCATCCTCCTCCAGAAGGTATATTGACTGGCTCAGAAAGCTGAGGAAAGAGTTTACCCTAGTCAAACATCCTTCTACCATGGAAACCAAGGCAAATCCTCCACCAAGGGATGAGCCACAATTGCTGGAACCACTTATCCCAATTTTTGGTCCGAGATAGCTGATGCTGGTGGAAGATCAGGGGAGGAGCACCCAAACAAGCTAAGCTGCATCTCACCATGGGGAAAGGACAGCATTGTCTCCTGCCCATCAGTCTTTGCTCCTTATGAAGAAACAGGAGCCTCATTAGACACTGACCCTATCCTCTGGTTATGGGGCAGCTCCAACCATATGAATGGATTAGTGTACCCAAAAAGCCAACCAGGAAGAGATCCCCAACCCTGAAGTCACCCTGTACTGATTACCAGGATAGTGGCCACAGACTCTGAAGGCAGAGCTCAGTTATGGCTTTTGCTTGGGATCTGCTCAGCCTCAGATAAGTGAGCTACAGCTGGCAGGGATCTGACTTCTCCTGAGCATCCAGAGAGCTTCCAGGAAATCATCCCACACAGGAACCCCCAATTTACCTGAAAAAGTCAACGGAAATGTCAAGATCTTCCTCCAGAACCACAGCAAATTTAGCATCCTGTAGGGCAAGGAGAACATCAGAAGGATGGAGATGAACAGGACAGAGCAGAGACACAAGCAGTGTGCTGTGTTTCTTTGCTGCCTCCTTGCCCTGGAGAACTGATCCCAGCTCCTGTGGGACAGGGATCACAAATGCCAGAGGAAGGCTGTGCTGTAGCAGTCTCACTCACCGGGAACAGATTGAAGGTTGCAGTCAGACTGGCTTTGTAGTGCTACAAGAAAAGACAACCATTGCCTGTGTTAGCTTCAACCTGACACAGATCTGGGGCTAAGCCTGCCTCCCTCAAATGCTATCCCAGGTCCCTGGAAATAACTGTCCAAGAATTTGGAAAGCTCTCTCACCTGGGAAACTCTGGCGTTTTTGATGCTGATGGGAGTGTGCTGTATTCCTGAGAGGCCAAAGAGCTCCACAACATCCATTGGCTCCTGCAATGGAAAAGTACAAAGCTCATCCAATGTGTGGGTCATTCTCCCCTCCCCTGTCAGTGTCAGCTCCCCAGGACAACAGAAACATCCCCTGCATGTGGCTGTCTTCTTGGAGATTAGTGAGGCTCTTATAGACCCTGCAGCACAGAACTTGTCAAACCCTTGTGGCCCTTCAGTATCACCATGAGTTTGTTAGTCCTTTTTGCAGACCCAAAGTTGTATCCAAGAATATGTGTGAAGTCCCAGATACCCACCCCCCCCACAGACAGTGGAGAAAGAAAACAGGTACAGCCAGAACCACCTAGCAGCTGCTTAATGCAAGACCATAATCAACTCAATTTTCTCTCAGAGTTGCCAAGAAAAAGATCTTTCTGACCAAGCACAGGGGTCAGAAGTAATCCACATTTGGGCTGACATATCTCTGCCCCAAGAAGGAGCCACCAAGGCCTTCTCCATCCACTTACTGTGCATGCCAGCTCCTAGCCATAAAAGAGAGAAGGAACTCCCATTGTACCAACCCTTCTTCCTTTCCCTGGTATCCACCATGGCAGCTCGAGCATCCAGGCTGCCCCCTCGTAGCTAAGGGATGCTGCTCCAGTTGCCATGGCAATGGATGCTGCTATCTTTAACTGCTCTGATGTGGTGCAGCAAGAGCCTGCATAAACAAGCCAGCTCCCCCAGCCCCACAATGTGGCAGTGGTGGGAGAGACCTGCAAGGGAACAACTGTCTCCATCCCAGGGCAACCAGGCACTACCTCACTGGATGCTGCAGAGATGAGGCCTAGCAAGCTCCTGAGATCTACTAAGATCCCACATGCCTGTCTCAGAGTACATTCCACTGCCAGAGAGACAGGGCTTTCAGTGGGACTCTCCAGGGCTACAGAGGGTTGAGTGAGAGGAAGATCTTTGCTCTAAAGGGCCAGTTCTCCTCTACCTGGTCCCAGCTTTCATGAACCCCAAGCTTTCAACCTTGGGAAAACACATTGTTTTGTGTCTCTTTGCCTCTTACTGAGAATGGAGCTGGACAGGCATGGCTGGACTGGTTTGTTCCTCTCCATGTGAACCAGCTGGACAGGTGGTGTTATACCCAGAGCCTGCCCAAGGGGCTGATGATGCTCATCAAGTGAGGAAAGGGGACGAGGAGAGCCAAGCATGACCACCATGTGCCACTCCTGCACACCAACCCTTCCTGAAAGAGGATGTCAGTCCTGGGCTTTGGGAAAGGCCAAGGCAGTTTTATCCACACCCATGGCTTGGCTGACTTTGCACAGGAGCAGATGAGGAGGAGTGTGACACAAAGCAGAAGGAACATGATGAGACTCTCAACTTGCCACCCTCCAGGGACTGGGCCAGCACTGGGCTGGGGCAGAATGGGGCTGGCCACAGGGATGTCTGGCAGTGCTCTCACCTCGTAGTACCCATCAATGAAGACTGTGATCATCTGTGGGTTGACACCCTGAGCCGACAGCAAGGAACGCAGCATCCTGAGGAGAGACGGAGGGGCCTGAGCGCAGCACAGCCCCGGTGGGCACAGGCCCTTCAGCACAGGGGAATGGATCCCTTGGGATGGGGGAAAGTGTGCATGGTTAGGGAACAGGACCTACCTACACCTTCCCTTCCCCTCTCCCAAGGTGTGCCCTTGCTGCTCATGCAACCCCAGGAGGAGGCTGGATCCTGCCAGCAGGAGAAAGGGAAGGGCCTGGGCCATGCCTGGTCTTGTGGCACAGAGCAGAGGAGCTGTGCCCTCTGGGAGTGCTTACCTGTACAGGTAGTTGGGGCGGTTCCCTGCAATGACAGCTACTGGCACGTCAAAGACTTTATTGTCTTTGAGCTGGAAGAGAACAAGGTATGTGAGTGGGGGTGGGAGAGGCCATGCAAACAAAATGATGCTATGCCACTGAGAGCAGGATCCAATGGGTAGGGACCCACTGTTAAGACAGCAGAGCTACATAGTCCTACATTTTGGCTCAGGGCCACAGCAACCAACCAGGATGCCCTTAGCACTACTGGAGACCCTGCCAGCTTCCCTTCTTCACCTCACCCCTGACCCAGCTCCAAGATCCCAGTTTGCATCCACTCAGAGACCTGTGTCTGAACCCTTCAGCACTGTGCCAAGGACAGCCCAAAACTCACAATAGCTGCTCTGTCTCTAGATGTTCAGGCTCTGCTGCTTACACTGATACCCCTAGAATAAGGTCACTATTCCTGACAACTCAGAGCAAAGGAACTGCCCTGCCCCAGAATGACCTGCCCCCACGTATTCACCTCACCTTTGCTGGGGCTAAGGGCTTGCCTAGGGCAGTTTGCATCACTCAGCTGGTGCTTAAGGACAGTGCTCTGCATCAGCTGCAAAACACACCTGATCCAGCCCAGCCCTCCCTCCTGGAGCCTTTCTTGCACTCTGCCCCTGCACTCACGGGATCAGGGTTGAACTCGATGGGTGTGGGGTCTTTGCAGCTGCAGACGCTGCCGTAACCTTCCACTTTGCTGCAGAACCGCTTGCGGCGCCGGTTCAGCTCCGTGTCAGGCCAGTGGCACTCAGCATCTGGAGGCACCAAGGAGGAAAAACAGACCTGTCACCCCCACACACTCACCTTGGGTGCTCCAGGCTGGGATACCACACACATGGCTCTCCCTGGGTTCAGCCAGCAAGCCAGTCCTTGGCAGTGAACAAGCAACACTTTGGATGCCAGATACAACCCCAGGAGCCATTCAGAGCCCAACCCCATCTCTGGCCTCTCTGGGCAGCAGTGGGTTGTTCAAGTCAGTACAACAGTCAGAAAACAGACCAGACCAGGTCTGGTTTGGAGAGATGATAATTAGCCATGTTTCCTCTTCTCCATCCTCACCTTTCTTAACAACCATGCCTTGAATTGCCATGGAAGCAGGAAGAAAGG
This sequence comes from Toxostoma redivivum, assembly GCA_013397375.1. Taxonomy (NCBI): domain Eukaryota; kingdom Metazoa; phylum Chordata; class Aves; order Passeriformes; family Mimidae; genus Toxostoma; species Toxostoma redivivum. The sequence goes on from VXBI01001671.1 coordinate 834,933, forward strand.
GAACTAAGCCCATTTTAAAAGTTACCATCATCATCATCTCAAAAATCCTTAAATCCAGACCCATGGCTTTGACTTAAACCCAGGCAGCAGGAAAACATCCCCCAGAGATACCACAGAGTAGCCTGTGCTTCCTACCTTCCACAGATGTCAAGTGAACTTCTGTCTTCAGCAGAACAGGGTCACCCCATGTTGAGAGGGCAGGTGACTTGGCATGCTTCTCACCATACACTTCTCCTGGAGCAGGAACACAGGGTCAGGACTGCCTGGAAGGGCCCAACCCCACTTTGTCAGGGCATGACCAGGGGCTGTCAGCCTGGGGGACAGCTTGGCACCTTTTCCCATTGGCCTCTGGCAAATTGGTGAAGGAATATGTTCTGCCTTCATACCCTCCCTCACCCCCATGAACGGAGCTGTCACTCTCTAGGACTTGTTCCCTGCTCATAGAGCCTGTGGGGGCTGGGCTGTGTTTGTCCTTACCTGGTTTCTCCCAAAGAAACGAGCAACCAACCCTCTCCCAGCAAGACTCACCTCCCTTCTTCCCCACAAATGTCCACATGTCTCTCCAGCTCAGGAATGGTGCAACTTGGCTCCCCAGACTTTTCAGGACATTCTTGGCTGTCTCCTTAAGGTGAAAGGAACCTTCGTCCTGGAAGAAAATACAACCCTGCAGCTGAGGTCTGGCTCCTGACAAAGAAAAGTTTCCCATCAACACCAAAGGGGTACAGGGCCCACTCCTACCCTTGAAGCAGTTAAGTCAGAAACCTTCAGGGTCTCTGTGCCACTAAAGCTGTCGGTGGTTTCATGATTACCCATAGGGAGGTCAGAGAAGTCATGAACTCCTGTTTCCTTGAGACCAAATTGTTTGCAAGCAGGGCCATGTGTTAAGCAACACTTCACACAGCTAAACATGAAACTTTGAAGCAGCACAGAGCTGTTTGCACAGCAGCCCAGACCTAACACAATCCTCAGAGCCCCTGTAAAGCCTGGAACTGGGAGCCAGAAGGATCCCACCATATCCTTTTATTTCCTTGTGGCCATTCTCCACCTAACCCCTTGTCTATTTCTGTGGGCTCTGACAGACCTGCTTTTTGCTATCCTGCTTTGCTGGGCACAGCAGTACCTGCAGCAAGAAGGGAGAGCAAGAGGACAAGGGAGGTAATCCAGATAGGGAGTCACAGCCCCATGGGGATGTGACATTTAATGCCTGATGACATTTGGGAGGCTACTGCCCAGATGAGCTTCAGGACATCCTGACTCAAGATGACATTTTTTTGATATTAGGGTCACATACCTTAATGGTGAAGATCAGGATCCGGCCCCGGGCAACCATGTTGAGGAAAAGTACCATGGCTTCATCTTCATGGGGGGAATAGGTGTCAAAGACCCTCTTGGCCATCACGTGACCCTGTTAGTATTCATACGTCAGATGGAACTTAAATACTACATGGTATGGACACACAGAATTATGGATCTCTGCCCTGGAAGCCTCATGCCCTGAGTAACACAGGGAGTGGCTTTTCCGGTATGCCAGGGAGTTAATCCCCAGAGTTAGTCCCCAGGCAAGCTCAGCCCTCAGGCCTTCCTGGACGGAGGTCCATGGGAAGCATCACTCAACCTCACAACTCCTCCCCTGCCCACTCCCCAAGGACATCAGGCAGCACAAGGAAACCCTGCAGAGAGTCTCTGGGTGACTGTGCCATGCTCTGCAAACTGCACACAGAAAGCACTCAGGACTTCCCTCCGGGCTGCCTCTGGCCTCAGGCACCCAACAGTTCAGCAGCAAGGACAAACTGCCCAGTAGGAAGGCACAGGGATGTTTTACCGTGGCCTGATTTAAGACGATGACATGGATTCCTCTTCCCTGCTCCCGAGCCTCATCTTCCAGGACCTGCAAGTGGATAAATGATGAGAATTGTATGCCAAGTCCTGTTCTTATTCCCTGCCCACTCTGCACAGCAGAGCCCCCAAACGAGAGGCAAATCTCTTTAGCTTTGCTCATGGCAGTGATGGTGCCAGAGTAGAAGTCCTGAAAGCAGAACTTCTTGCCAGCCACTGAAGCAGAACTTCTTGCCAGCCACCACTACGGTGTGTGGCTTCACCCGTTCAGCTCTGTCCACCCTCTTCTCACAGGACAGCCAGCACCTGTCACTCACCGTTGTCCCATCCACAGCCACATAGACCTTTGACCGGCTGGAGTACACCTCGACATCCAGGACCTTCTTGTTGTTGACAGGGTGCCTGGGGACCTCCACGTTCAGCATCTCATCATCTACAGAGAGAAATTCCCAGTCTCAACCAGTCAAGGCACCTCTAGCTTGTCCCTGCTCTGTGCTAGCCCAGCCAAACCTCCAGAAGGGCATGCCCAGCAGGCACCCCAGCCCAAGGAGTCATGGATCAGAATTTACAGGGATGGTAGGTACGGGGAAATTCCAAATGACAACAGCTCTGGCCTCAGCTGACCCCACAGAGATCTCCACAGCCAAATGTGCTAAAGTCTTCAGCAGACAGACCAGGAAGGGAGCAGCATTTTTCTATTAATTTTTGTTAAACCCACATGCACAGACCTATTTTTTGTGATGTAGCTGGTGACAAGTTAGTCCTGACTTAAAGAAACCTTCCAGTTTCCTTGCTTTCAAAGCACAACAGGATGCTGCCCCTCACCATAGTCCTGTGCAGACTCCTCTTCCTCTTCATAAGCAGCTCTCCTCGTGTCCAAGATCAGTTTGATGTTCACAATTACAGTCACAAGCAGGAAGAGGACAGCACCTGTCTGCAAAGTAGGATGTTTAGTGTTAGAAATTTGTAAGTAACAACTCCAAAACCAGCCTGCCTTGGCATGGACTGCAGGATCACCCCAAGGAGATCCTGCATGGGATCACAAGCATCTGACATTTCCCTTGATTTCTTCTGAGGAAAGCTAAGAGAAAGAAATACAGGTAACCGAGTTTCATGATGATATGCATTCATCAGCTGGAGAGTACTGACTCCTTGATATGTGAGAATTAACCCACTTCCAATGCACCTCTGCTTCCAGATCTGGGAGGAGATTCCTGCTAAACTATTGCATCAAGGTTGAGGGTCCCTGCAGGCAAAGAGTTTGGTAATTCAGAGTTACAGCTCCCAGGGTAACCTTAACTTCTGCCTCTGCTGCAGCATCACTACTCTTATCTGTCCCTCTGGAACCAGAGGATGCACTCAGGGTATTCACAGGAGAGGAGATGCTGTGCAGCTGAATCAAACAAAGGAAAGAAGCTGAGGTCTGATTTCAGGAAACTGCACTGTACCACAGGCTGCAGAGACCAGTCTGCAGCCTTGCTGTGCAGTAAGCTTCAATTGAAACCATTGAGGATGCTGACACAGAGGGCTTGAGAAGCTCCAGGGGCTGTGGAACAGACCCTTGATTCTCTGAGGTTATTACTGGGGGTTGGGTGACAGACCGGCCTGCCCTTGGTGGGAGGCACTAAAAGGATTCCTGCCCTGTCTGTCCAGCTACTGCCTCAAAGCTCAAAGTGTTGCTGCTATCTCTGCCAAGCAGGTTCAAGGAGTAACTGAGGAAAATGGAAAACCAGCAATAAGACAACACGATGGTATAAATGTCACTATGGCATTTTAGCTTGCTAATTTGCCGTTGACTCAGGACTATGAGCATCTTTTGGGATCTGTACATAGAAAGATTTTAATTAAGCACGAACAGAGGTGTGGGCTCATGGAGAAGCAGCAAGACCACCTCACCAACCTGCCCAGACCCTTCTGCCCTGATCAGCACTGAGGACATGAGCGAGCAGCCCTGGTGATCAGAGTGAATAAGGCAATAAGGAATAAGAATTAAGCAAGACCAGCAGCCAGGTTTAGCAGAGGTGGCTTAGTCACAGCTAACCGATGAATGCTTGGCTGCTGTAGACCTGGCTATTCCATACCAGCAGCTCTGGTCTAGTCTGTAGCCAAATTTTCAGCTCTGCTTTAAGCAGTGCCATGAAGTACAGAGATGTGCGCAGGCTCTAGCCTGTTGCCCCAGCACGTTGAGCAATGCCTGCCTGAATGACCAGATCCATTCCCAAGCCTTGAACACCCTATCAGACACAGAACTGAGCAGTCTTCTTGCCGAGGGAGACTGCACGAGCCTTTGTCCTCCCAGGCACATGCAAAACCCTCCCCTGCTCTCTCCCACAGCAACCAACTGCAAGGTCTCATAAGCTCCTCTCAGGAAGGGCCCCTTTTCTGTGTTTTGCAGCCATGGGGCCAAACCTTCCCATCCTTACAGGCCCAGACACCCCCCAGGACACAGTCTCCACCAAGGATTAGCTGTTTTACAGTACAAGCAAACAAGCCTGAGGCTTTTCCAGACACCAGCTGCCTCTGGGGCATGAGATCCTGTTACCAAGCCCTATTTTCTCCGTCCACCTGTTGTGCCTTATACCAGGCTTCGTTTGCAAATCAAACAGCTAAAGGCTGAACCTTGCAGCACTCAGCATGGATCCAGAGCCAGGATGGAAGCAATCAGTTGGCTTCTAACTGAAAACTTCCCAAGGCCACTTGGATAATTGCATCTCCCCCCATAGCCACTCAACAGGTCTGCTGGCAGCTGAGAGGAGCTGTTACACATGGCAGACCCTTCCAAATACAGGCATTTGGAGACAGCTTCTTGGGGAACAAGTTATGCTTCCTCAGCATGTCACGTCACCCAGACTGCCAGCAGACACGCTTCCACCCATGCAGCTGCTCCACAAACTTGTAAATCCTGTAGATTATCCCTCCTAATCTTCTGCAGGGCTGTGGGTGGCTCACCTGACACAGCTTCCGCAGCGCGCGCTGGTTCATCAGCTTGTACTTCCAGGCAAGGTACCAGCTCCGCTTCTTGTGGGGCTTCACAGCGGGGTTGGGCTTCCACTCGTCCATAGTCCTGGGGGCTGGCACGGGGGCAGCCGTGTGGGGCAGGGGTCAGGATGTGTGCTGCTCTCCTCTCATGTCCATCGGGGCTCCCTGCTGGGAGGGGTCAGGGTGACGGAGGTGCCTTCAAACCCTCTCCCCAGTAAAGACAGAGCCTGGCACAAGCAGTGGCTGTGGACTGGACTGATGTGCTATGAGCAAAAGGGCTTTGGAGCCTCCCTGCCTGCCAGAACTCCTGGTGGAAGCAATGCGGGAGGCAAGGCTTTGCTGCAGGGTGAGGGGAAGAACCTGAACTCATGGGCACTGAGGGCCTCTGCTCCAGGCCAACCCCTCAGCGAGGCTGCTGCAGTGCCATGGGCCCATTCCCACGCTCTGGGAAAGAGAAGCAGCCTAAAGTCACAAGCAGACAATAAATCCTGGACTATTACATTGGCCATATATACCAGAGGGGTCCCTGGTGGAGAGACACCCTCCCCACTAACAGCCCCATCCCCGCTATCGGGGTGCAGCCAGCCCGGACACGGGGAGCAGCACTGGGCCAGCGTCCTACCGGAGCTTCCAGCACCCCTGGGCGGAGGAGCCCTGCCAGCAGGAGGCCCGACGCCCTGCGGGGAGCAAACCGCTGGGCCTGGGCGGGATGTGGAGCCCCGGCAGAGCCACGGACCTGTCTGGAGCACAGCGTGCCCCAGCAAGGCCAGGCAGGGCGGGGAGAGGAGCGCCGAGGGACCCAGAGGCACTCGGGGGGCGGAGGTGGCGAAGGGCGCCCAGGAGCTCCGAGCGGGGCGGCAGAGCCGGGTGTCTGAGGGCGGCAATGAGCGGCGGCGGGGAGAGGGGGACCCAGGCGCTTAGGGACCGCGGGGAGTCCGGGGAGAGCCGGAAGGCGTGAGCGGGCCACGCTACTCACGGGGAGGCTGAGGCGGGGCTGGGCTGGGCCGGACAGGGCAGGGCCGACGCCGGCTCGGCTGTGCCGCCGCCGCCGCCCCGAGCACCCTCCGCGCCGCTTCCGGCGCCGCAGCG